>JARYGA010061036.1:83453-129661 GCA_030545235.1 Helianthus tuberosus
ACTACAAAATTAAAGTTGTAGTCTTTATCTAATTTATGATATTTATATTAATGTTATTCAATTTCCTTCTGTATTTAATTACCTAACTAGTATTTAGTCGCGCTTTGCGGTGGGATTGTTAAACCGAAAAAGGTAGACGTATAAACGTTGAGTCACGCACGCATGTTCGGCGCGTCAACTTGTATAGAAAAGAATAACTAAGTTGATAGCTGCGTATCGTAACGGTGCCGTTAAATCGCAAAAAAAAAGGTAAAAACATTGAACCACAGACACACTTTGCAACGTGTTAACTCGCAAAAATTTGACAGAAATGTAAAATGACAAATTTGTAAACACAAAAGGTATAAGGATGAAAAGGGTAAAAAGAATGAATAGTAAAATGTCCAAAGTTGATAAATAATATATAGAAAATTATATATATCTATGGAACCCATTAAGTCTAACCAACTCTTAAATCAATCTACACCATTGGATTTGATCTCAGCCACTTAAACTCACAAAAATAACTTCTAGAATGACAGTTCAGAGCAGTTTCCTTTCCTGTGGTTTTCTCAATTGGTGGTTACTTCCACCTTTTCCTGTCCATCATTTCCACAACTCAACCTTTCTATAATCATGGGTAGTGCTATGAATTCAGTTGAAAAGGTATTGTTATAAATGTAGAGTTAAAACAAAAAGTAGCAATCTTAAAGAAATCAGTTTTGCTCAGTTATCTGTCTTCCACCCTCTTCTAATTTCTCTTCGAACCTCGTGACAAAACCCCCACCACCATTATCCCTTCAAAAAATATGGCGTCCACTTCTCCTTCATGTTCACATCTTCTTCTTTGTGCTTTCTTCTTAGCAGTTAGTTGGAAGGCCTAATCAAATTTTGAGTTTAACAGAAGGGGACGGTGAGACGAGGAACAAAGAGGGCTCTATCGCTAATATGATTATCGACTCTTGATTCTTATACGGCATACATCGTTCAATCGTTGGTAGGTTTTCGTTCAATTTCACTTTGACGTATAAAGTGATCGAGGGTATTTTCGACTTTTACTTCTTTCCCTGGCCGTCCCCTCTTGCTGATGTCGAACATATATACTCAGCTTATTTATTGGTCGCCCTGCTCCAATACCCGACTCGGTGAGTACAATCTCTTGTATTTCAATTGTTTTTGTTATTAATTTAACATTTTTTATTTAGGTTTCATGGATATCTTAGTTGAAAAGCCTAATACAAATGTTTATGTGTGGAAATTGGTTGTTTGTATTGGGGTAAAACCTAATTTCTGTCTTTTGTTGTTTGCCTCTTATTATTTTCATTTGTACAATGAATGAATTATTGTTCATTTTGATGCGTTAGCATAACTTTTGTTTAGGATTATAACAAAATATTATGTGAATCGAAGAATTGTAGGTGTGTTGAAGGGTTAGTTTTGTAGATTTTTGTGTTGAAAGCTGAAATTTTGATGTGATAATATTCAGTGTCTTCTTGTCTCTGTCTGTGACTTAAAAAGAACAAAATTATAATGTAAATTTGATGTGTGTGTGTCATTTTGATTAGCCGATTATGTTGGTATGATGAAATTTTAGTATTGTTGTGTATTTTGTTTAATCTTGGCTTTCTGCTGATGAAGTTTTAATGAACATGTGGTAATTTTGCAGGTTAAGTTTGGGGAAACGCTTCGGCGTTTCATTGCTTCTGTCAATGATAAGAAACTTGCTCTCGACATCGATATGTTGATGGAAAAGATCCGCGGGCTTTTCAGCTTCGGTTCTGATGTCGAGTTTACCATGATTTATGTCGATGAAGATGGTGATGTGGTTACTCTTGCTGACGATGACGATCTTCATGATGTTGTTAGACAATCTCTGAATCCAGTGAGGATTACTGTGAACCTAAAGAGTAGCAACTCTAATGCATCACGTGGGAATTCTACTCCCATGAGATCACAAAACCCGCTTCCGTTTCAAACGTTGAACTCTGGGATTTCTGAAATTATAAACTCTGTTCCTGAGCAGCTTCGTGAAGCTCTCTCAAAGCTACATCATGATTTGGCATCTAAAGCATCGTCTTCTGCTCCAGTTGCGGAGCTCGCGGAAAAGATGAAGGCTTTGTACTTGAACCAGATGGCTAGCCAGAAGGTGAACCCTCCTACTGCGGGTCCATCAACTGTGAAATCTGAATCGTCATCTGTGGAGACTAAGGTTCAGGTGAACTCTGACGCTGGAAGTTCAAACCCTAAGAAGAAAGAAAAGCAAGTTTAAAAGGTGACTGAAGGTGTGAAGTTCAAAGACGTTCAGCCTCCACGAGGCGTGCGTGGATCTTAACGTTCCTTATTTTGAGTATGAATCGTTTCAGGCTCTGGTTAACTCAACAAAGAGCGTTGGTGAAGGGTCAACCGGCAAAGGCAAGAACACCATCGTTGGTGTTGAGATTAAGAAAGAATTTGGCTCTGAAAAAAAGGATGACATCAGCAGTGGAGCTTTTAATGAACCTTTGAAGCCTGATCTTTTGTCTTCACTTTAATTTTAATTGTTGCTTGCTAATATGATTTTTAACAGGTGCATCTCATTGCTATAAGGATCATATTGCTTTGGCCACCCTCATGTATAGGATCTTCATGCAGCTCCACAGTTTCATGGAGGTAGTATGCTTAACTTGAAGATAGTTTAGTTTTTAAAACTTCAATCTGTTGAATATTCATTGTTCCAAGAATTTAAAGTAATCAATATCATTTTGTTTTACTTCGAATAAATCAGGTTGAACATCTTCCGGTTATTTCACCCTCACAACATCAAAAGGAGAGTGTTGCTTGCCTTGCTGAGAGGGTTAGTTTATTTATTCTATTAAACTATTTTTTTATCCTTTTTGTTGCATTAAGGTAAACTAAATGAAAAATACCAATCAGTATTGTATTATAAAGGATTATTAGCATTAGCAATAATATAAAATTGGACAGGTCATCTAACCGATCTACTACTGGTACAGACGGGTCAAACGGGTTAGTATCATAAGTCTAAATCAAGATACTAATGATCTTTAATTTTTCTTTTAACCTTTTAGGTAGTTGCTAAATATAAACAAGTTAGTATTGTATAGTACTTTCAGACGTGTCGTGTTTTTGTCAAGCTTCTATCTTCTTTTGTAGATTGGGAATCAGCTCATGGAAACTACAATGATCATGTCAATACACATAGGTGAGCATTTTGTTTAAACTATCATGGACGCGATTCTACATGTTATGGCCGCCACAATCCTGTTTTTTTTTTTTTTTTTTTTTTTGAGTTTTTGACCAAAATAATCTCTTGCATAGACCGTAGACTAGAGAGCATTGTTCCACATGTGAATTTAGTCTGTCATTTTGAAATTTCAGAGAAGATTTGATGTCTTATTGACCTATTATGAAATGATTAACATATATATAAGGTTGTTGAAGGCAATAAATTGGGAGACAATGGTTATTTATTTATCTTTTTTAAATATTTTTCTATCATTATTAACATATATTTCTATATTGTAGCTTTAATTGTCTATAAGCATGTCGTTGAAATATGGAAGCTTATTGATGAAACTTGGACAAAGGTGTTTACTCATCCGGATGTTGTGTGTATATCATTGTCGGTGAAGTCATTTTTTTCTAATATGTGAATTCAAATGGCAAATGCCTTGTGATACTAGAGTGGAGAGATTTCTTTTCTCTACCATTTACTTTTGCATGAAAATGATAGTGATACTATTCATATTTCAGTACTTTACCAATTTTATTATTCCTTTACCAGTTTTAACATTCATCACTTTGTGGTTTACCATTAACATTCGTTTTTCCTTTGATCGTTTTAACATTCATCACTTTGTGGTTGTTTACTATTAACATTCGTTTTTCCTTTGATCACTTAAAGAGCGTTGCTTATTGTTCAAATTGTCTAATTTTGTTCACTAAAGGTTAGCTTTGTCAGATTAATACGTTAAACCTTATTCAATTCCTAATATATGAGATAGACGTGTTGACTAAGGCATGAAAAGTGTTGATGCAATGTTGTTTAAATTTATGTACATTTAATATAGATTAGTTTTGTTTGTTACGTTGTTCAACCTAACCCGTCCACCGGAGGGGTATTAAACTAGTTGTTATGGGAGTAAAAGAATAATTAAGGTAGTCAAATTTATTAAAGACAGTTTTACCACTCAAACTCTTAAAAATTAACGTAAAAGTCCCGTCCTCCTGAAATGTTACGTAATATTGTAAAGATATAATAAAGTTAAACTTTTGTTAATATAACATAATAAGTAGAGTTATTACTTTAAAAACTAAAATATTTTACGGTGGAACCTAGCAACGGTGCCATGTGACATCGGTAATAAAAAACCAATTTTAGATGTAGCAAAAATCAGGTGACAGTCGTATATTTACCAACCATAACACCTATAAAAAAGCTAACTACCACACAAATTACTCTGGGGTGGTTGAGTATAACATCCTCTTCATTTTCATGTTCATAGTTATTGGGGAATTGGCCTGTAATAATCTTAACTAGAGGTCATTGGTCATTGACAGTTCCACATTTGAATATTGCCCCCACCAGTTCCACCATTTACCTATTTTTCCTACACCGGTCCCCCGTTAAAAAAACATTTAACGGAGTTAAGTTTTTTTCCAAATTACAAACAGATTTTTTAGGGCTTTTGATCAGAACGACGATACAAGTCCATTGATGTGAAACTTACCTCGAGATTGTGCTCCAAATGACTTGATTTTTTAATTGGAAATTTAAACACCCGAATTGAAGCGCCGTTTTCATCATTTGGAGCACCGTTTCGAGGTAAGTTTTATATCAACGGACTCGTATCGTCGTTCTGATCAAAAGCCGTAAAAAAACTGTTTGTAATTTGGAAAAAAACATAACTCCGTTAAGTTTTTTTAACGGGGGACCGGTGTAGGAAAAATAGGTGAAAGGTAGGACTGGTGGGAAGAATATTTCAAGGTGGGAAAGATCTCTAGTTAGGATTATTATAGGCGAATTCCACATAGTTTTTTGTATAATTTCTTTGTCAATGTGTGTGTAATATTGGATTTTGACACGGTATGTGTGTAGCTAACCTTATGAGTTGTGAGTCTAAATAAAAGGATAATCTTACTACTAGAATGAAGCACCCAAATTGTCTTGTTTGCAATTGCATCATCTTGTCCCTCCCTATTATGAAATAACTTTTGCCTTGATCAACTTACAGACTTGTACTTCTTGAAGCACCAAGAGAAAGATGTAAAAGTTTGATTTGATTCTGTTTTTGTACCAATTTAGTACATTCTCTTTTTTGAATGGCGATTCAGTTCTGCTTAAAGAACTTAACTTTTGCTTCTTTTTCAGTTTAGATTAACTGGATGACTTTTAATGTAGCTAGTTCGTGCCTTTAGTTTTCATATTCATACTTCTGGTTCTCTTCTAGAGTCGCCATGATAAGCCGGTCAAGCAAGTTGGGTAATGGGTTCCTATAGTTAGAAATGGGCCAAGTTAGATGACGTTGACGCACAAACATTTTTTGTCCATATATTATAAATAGTTGTTTCGTTAGTTATGATGGTTAAAAAAATTTATTACCATAATATTCTATATTTTCCACCTGTTTGACCCATTTGACTTTGGCTTTTGTACACATTTATGAATCGATTCAACCTCGTGTTTCTCTAAATAGATTTACATATCACATGATTACAAGGAAGGAAGCGTAATAAGACAACCCGCGTTTTTCCCTTACAAACCGAGAGCTCCTAGAGGTGTTTTCCCCTGCCCTGCCTCAAAATAGAAAATTAGCATAGCAACCATAGCAAGTCTTGCATGCTTAATCTCAGCCAGCTTCAATCTGTCAAGCTTCTCGCTATCCGGAACGTAAACTCCATTCTGGATCGTGCCTGCAAAGCTTAACGGGTCAAAGAATTTACCACCCGGGTATCCTTGTTCACCAGTGTAGTTAGCAAAATTTTCAGCTGTTCTGGACCATGGGGTGGCCCACTCAACCGATTGCGATTCTGGGTTAAAGAAGTCAACCCATCTCTTGCTCTCAACCCAACCCATTAGTAAGAGTTGGGTGCCCAACAGACTTCCGAATGAAAATGGCGCTATGGCACCTGGGTCCGCTCCAGCTTCGAACCATGGGATTCCGCTCCATGCCTGGCCCACAAAGATGCCAAGGACCGCAGCCATGGCCCACCGTCCGTGGATCAGCTCCGCTTCTCTGTACCATTTTAGGAATGCTGGGTCCTTTCCTAGGCCCAACGGATCGAACCCAAAGTCACCTGGGAGCCTGTTTTTAATATGTTTGTTAGAAACATTACAACACAAACAAACATACCCCCTAAAACCCCACTCATAACAAGACAAATTTTTTTTTATTGTAAACAAAAAGACTTACGATCCGTCGAGCCACTCGGGGTCAAGCAAATTGCCGCCACCTTTAACCGCGGGGATCCAAGATTTCTTGGCAGCAACCGCGGCAACAATAACAACCCGCTTAGGGGCCGAGGCAGAACCACCGCTGATGGGGGCAGCCAAGGTGTGGTTCCTCTTGCTACCAGTCAAGAAGGGTGATCCTAGCCCATTCAACACTGCACCAGATGTAGCAGCTGCCATTTTTGGAATGTAAACAAGGTTTTAATGGTGCTGTTTTGTGATTGTGTTTTGTTTGATGTTGAATATGGAATATGAAGGGTGTGATATATGGGGTTTGTACATGTAGGATAAGTGAAATCTGCATGAGCATGTGTTGGATAGATTTCTGGCCAATGATATGATGGTATACATGACCTTGGTTTAGATGGTGCCCACTTTTGTGGTTTTAAGTTGTTATATGTAGGGTCTTTTATTTATGTAAATGTTTTTATCCTTTTTTTTAATATTAGAATAATTAATGTGTAAATATGATGACAAATACTTTATTTTTAAGTAACATTTTATTTTCGTTTTCTTCTAAGAAAGTGTTTTATGACTTATGGTTATCGATTTCTACCAGGAAACATGTACTTATTAGAAAGTGTATTGATTTCTACCATGAAACATGTACTTATTAGGGGGACGGGGCGCCCCGTGATCATCGATTGTTCACGCGTGGAAGCTAATGAAAAACCGCCGCCACTGCCTTTTATCACGCGTGAAGAATAAAACGCGTGGCCATAAACACGCGTTGTTGTTTTGTGAATGATTTTGATGATGGAGATGAGTGTGTGGTGACTGGTGAGTGATTGACATTTCCACTAAAATCCATCACTAGTGATGGAATAATGCTCGATGACATGACGGAAATTGATTGGATGTTGTGATTGATGAGTGTGTGGTGACTGATGGGCGCCCCTACCCCCCTTAGAAAGTGTGAATTAAGGTCGGTCCTCAAATACCGCATCAATGGTTTCAAGGACAAGATTCATCAATTCTTCATCTAGTGCGTTATTCAAGTCTAGTGATGATTCCGAATTGAGCATGTTGCTCAATTAGTCAATTTGTTGGAACTCAAAGAAGCAACTAGTGGTGGAACTAGAAGTTTTTGATTGGGTCGTTATAAAAATAATTAACATTCGTTGAAAAAGAGGGTTTTGTTAATTATTGTCTTCTTACTCGCTCTCAAATATTATGCAAACAATTATTACTTCAAGGTCGGATCGCCAACATTTTTATCTTTTAATAATTCAACTTCTTCTTGGTATTTTTGTCTTTTCATAAATATTTACCAAAAAAATGGATGGTGTTAGAGGGTTGTAGTTGATTGAGACGAAATTAAAACCATAATGAATAAAAAAGTGAAATTAAACTATTTGTTTTAGTTTACTCTAAAACAAGTTATTAAGGGTGTTAGGCACTGTTTGTTTGCATCTGAATGAAATCAATCAAAGGTTGGCTCTGATTCGATAAGAGGTTTTGGTGTTTGGTTCTAGATCTGAATGAGTATTTCAGGTTCTTAACTATTCAGATTTGAGGAGTCGCTGAACCATTCAGATGAGTGGAGCCTCTTATTCGGTCAGAGGCTCTGATTCACCAAACAGGACCTTAGCCTTTAAACAATTGACCCAATAAGCCCTTCTAGTGCCATTATGCGACGTTAAACACAAAAGTCTAATACTTTATGGCTCTAACTTCGATTTTAACCTTTTATGGCTCTAACTTCGATTTTAACCTTTATTAACTTTTGAGTAAACGTCAGTTTACAACCCTGTGGTTTGACCTTCATGACACTTTAGACGCCCCTAAGAAACCTTTGGACACTTACACCTAGGGGCGCAGCTTTGTGGGGGCTCGGGGGCACCCGACCCCCCGAACTTTTTGCTCAGTAGTGCCAGGTATGTAGTTTTCTTATAGATTTTTTTAGGTATATACGTTTTCGACCCCCAGTTTTATATTTTTCTAGGTATATACGTTTTCGACCCCACGGTCGGAAATCTCAAGCTTCGGCACTGCTTATACCCTTAATGTTTCCAACTCCCCAAACTTTACAACTCTTAGTCTGTTGATCGTTAGCAGCATGTGTATTTTTGTAATCTCGTCTCTTGATTAAAACTCCTGACGCTTTGCAACCTTCGTCACCTCTATCTTCTCTCATAACCCACAAGTCATCAATCACATATACACATTTATAATCGTACTTTAATCAATTATATACCCTAACATTTTCAAAGAGAATAAACAATAACATTTATAAATATAATTTATTTAAGTTTTATTATTTATGTATCAACTAGTAAATATAAATATACGTATACACACACACATATAGGGGATGACTATTTTGAAAATGCTAAATATTGCGAGAACCGTGAGAACGAATAAAAAACCCGCATGAACTTGTTCAAAAACAATTCAAATTCATTTTTTTACACTTTTGATTATTATTTGAATACAATATTAAAAATTAAATTTACACGTATTCGTAAATAAAGAAAATTTACACATGTGTAATTTTGCCATTTACAAATGTGTAAATTTGTTATATTTACACGTGTGTAAAAACTTTATTGAGAGGAGAGATTGTTATTTTAAAAGTGAATTCGTTTTTCATGTCTATGTATTTCTTTTTTTCTTAAAAAAGTACCTCAAAGCATATATAATAATAAAAAAAGTTTGGGATTAATGTATCTTCTTTTAAGTATAGATTAACATGTTTTAAATTACTATTTATTATACATCGAGTAAAAACTAAAATAAGATTATAATTTACTTTATAGTGGTTGGTGGTGTTTTTGACGGTGGCTGTGATGGTAATAAACAAAAGGTTTTACCAAAGTTAATTTTTTATTAGATAAAAGAGTTGTTGCTTACCTATATGTATAAACATCCCTAGTTACCCACTATATTTATCTCTCCCCAAAACCTTCCTCTATTTCTCACTCTCTTAAACTCAACTTTTCCTTCAATATTTGATTTCATAAATATTGTATAACATTTCCTCAAGTCTTCCAAGAATCTTTACATAAATCTCTTTTTATGAGGTTATACCTACATACATATATAATATGTATCTGTATATGTAACTCTCTCCTCAACTGTGTCCAAATTCTTGAAAGTTATTTCCAACCCCCACCATCTCAAAACCTCATCATCAAAGCACTTAAGCACCGGCACCGCCTCGCCAGAAAACTGGTTGAGGGTTGATGCCTCCTAGGACCACCCCCTCTCTCATTATGCACTCAACATCTCCATATTTCTGATTCGACGGTTCGGTTTTTAGATTTTTAATAACCGAAATTTTTGGTTCGGTTTTCGGATAACCATTTTCAATAACCGAAAATAATCGAACCGAACCGATATGTTATAATAGTATGTCAAATCAATATATTTTTATGTTTAAGTTGTTTAAGTGTTTAATCCATGATACTAAGAATTATTATTAATTTTATTCTTGATTGTCAAATATTTATAATAAGAGAACATAACATGTTTATGTATCATTAAAATGATTTATCCATTGTTTACAAGAAATAACTAAATTTAACATAAAAATTAAATGATTTTCAAAGTATTATAAAAGAAAACGTCTTAATAAAAACATTAAAGTGGATTAGAAGGTTATGTTTATATGAAGTTATGAACACTATTAATAAAAAAGACTAAATATATTAACTTAAATATAAACATTTAAGAAACATTTTTAAACTTTGAATTATACTTTTAATTTTTGAATCTAACTTAATTTGTTTAATAAACCGAAAAACCGAACCGAACCGTTGTTAAAACCGTAATAACCGAAACCGAAAACACTGAACCCGAACGGTTTTCAAAAACCGAATTTCGGTTACGGTTTTGATTTTACCCAAAAAATGAACCGAACCGTGCACACCCTAGCCACCACCCAAGAAAACCAATAAAAGGATAAATGGAAAATAACTTGTACAATATATCTAGCACAACTTACAAGTAATGATGCATAAGATTCTTATAAATTAATAGTATATAAATATTGTTTTTTATACTTTTACTTTCACTAATATTTTTTATTATTTTCTTTTTTTTAACTTTAAAATTTTCATTCTTGTATTATTATAATTATTTTCAAGTATATTTTGTTAACTTTATTTGAACGAGATAAATATAGCCAATTTTGTTTCTTTACCATGAGAAATTTGGCTGATAGTTCGATACCATCTGAACTACATTGGTACTAGTACCATATTTATTTTTATAGTTATCTTGGCGTGGCGGTATAAAGTTGGTTGAAAATTTGTTTTAACCCTCGTAATGAAAGTTTTTGTATCTGTAATCAATATTTTTTAAAAACTTATTACAAAACAACGGTATTCGGTATACCTAACCTAGCAAGCAGAACAGGCGAATAATATATGGTAACATTTTCAATTTTTCATATATATTTATGTATCTGTTACCTTGCTAGAAGTTGTTTTGGGTGGGACCATGTGACATATACGTTTTTGGGCAACATGAGCTGGTTATGGCCATTGGCAATATACTGGCCGTTGCTCTCATCCCTGCATGCTTCTTGCCAAACTGTATAGGTTAAAATCTTGTGTTTTTTTTTTTTTTTTAATTTAATGTTCTTTTCTAAATTTCTAATAGATCTAATACCTTTCTCCCCTTATTATTGTTTATCATATGTGGTTTGTGTGACCCATCAAATACTTCTACACAAGTTGTGTTTAATCGTGCAAGTTTCTGGCTACTTTTAAATAAATGTCTCGTCTAATAGAAACGTTTAAATGTGGGCTCACTCCCTTGATCAGTGCATGACAAAACAAAATCAATGACCGATAATCATAAATGGAAATGATAGACTGGTCCCTCGGTTCACATAACGCCACAAGTGCCTCACAAGACGGCTTGACATTTTGCTCCGTTATTTTAAGAAAATTTGGTAACAGATTCAACCATTTATGCATTTATTTCTCGAATAAAAGAAGAAAAGAAAATTAAAAGGAAGGATGTAAAAGTTCTTTTAGATCATCCGTAGTGGTTCACCCCTTGGGAGCGTTTTCCGTCATGTGACATACACGCGAGCATGGCCAATTTGTTTCACAAAATGGTGAAGTGGTTCACCTCTCTTCATTCATTACCTAATAATTACTCAATGATTAATTATTTTTTTAAATAATGTAACAATGATTAAAAACAACATAAATAAATTCATTGAAATTAAAAAACTTCATAGAACATAGTGTCAACTACTATTTTCATCCCCATGGTTTGTTCAATTTTGCCAACAAGTCAAATTTCAAATTTGTACCATTGTCGTCCTTGACATTCTTGAAACATATCAATTACGTCCAAAAACCTAAGGTTGAACCCGAATAATTGGACAAACCACATGAACGAAAATGGCAGTTAACTCATGTTTTTTTGGACGGAGCTGACATGTCAGTGCGTAAATGATTCAAATTTGAAATTTGGCCTAAACCGGTATAATTGGACAAACTACATGGATGAAAATGTCACTCAAATAATAATAGAATATTTCACTCGTGATCATCATGAAAACCATATTTTTCTTGATGCGTGCACGCAACTTCAAAGCTAGGTCAAATTGTGGTCCTAGGGTAGTGGGGATGAGTTTTAACAACATTTCAAGATGATAAACGCTATTTGACGATCCTTTTTTATTGAAAGGCGTTCTTGTTGATCCTCATCTAGTTTTTACTTATTCTCTAAACGTTCTCTTTCAACGTCGGTTAGCTCTTTTAAGTGAAAATATACGAATGTAAAGGGTTATTTCAGTTGCTTATCTACCCGGTTTCCCACAAAACCATACGGGCAGATTACAAACCATATATTTAAAAAAGATATAATAGTATATTTATATCTATAAATAATATTAAAATGGAACTCTAAACTTTGAGAGAATGTTTTGTGTAGAGATTTTAACCTCCCATCGATGTTAACCATGTAGTCAACACGCTTTCATTTTCACTTTTTTTTTGTTAAATCATATTTTTCCCTTGAGTTTCTCGCCTTTTCTCTACACACCTCTTGTCCCACCCTCCCAAAATAGAGCTTAACAAGTTGTTTGTACTTGTACATTTGAAAAGGTCACTCTTATAATACCAATTGTTTATATCCAAACGTGTTTAGCACCAATCTATCAACCATATATTTCCTTCCCCTCCTTCCTTGCTGATGCTAAACCCTAAATCCAAAACCCAATAATCGTACGCTATATTTAAACATCTTTGATCTCATGGCCAATGTTTCTTTGTGTTTTGGTCCAAACCCGTGTGTCAAACCCTTCATATTTGCATGCAAATCAACATCTGCATCGTATGACACAGGCTCAAGCTCAAATTCCAGTAATACTAACTTTTACAAACTACTTTCATTGAGTTCAAACAAAGTAGGAACCCAAGAGATCAAAAGAGCTTATAGAACACTTGCTCTCAAGTACCATCCTGATGTTTCACATGATCAAGACACCACCAAAATGTTCATTATGTTGCAAACTGCGTACAAGACACTTGTTGATCCAGTGTCACGTGAAGAGTACGATTGTGCACTTGGGCGTGGAGAGCTTGGGCATGTTTGTGTCGGTCGTATGTCTAGTGATCGTGTTGGAGAGTGTCGGAGGTGGGAGGGTCAGATCGATGAGCTCAAGAAACGCTCTAGTTTTCGTTCTGAGCATAAAGAGGGATCATGGGGAAATAGGGTAAGGTATGCTAATAGACAAAATAAAGAATATTGAGAAGCAAGCAACTATTATCTTGTCAAACATGTATTTCTTCCTTAATTTGTATTCATTTTTTGATACGATTGTTTTATCGTCTTCATGTGTTAATTTATTCCATTGATTTATGAATGAAGTGCATGATTTTTTACTTTAAGATGCCACACATGATTGTTTCGAGACCTGGTCCTAGCTCACCCAACAATCACATGCTGTAGGTATGTCCCTACGGCATTAAATTCTACTAGCTCGTAGAAAGCCCGACTGAAATACGACAATCAAAGAAATCATCATCGCTTTCGTCATTCACTAGGCAAACAAGCAACTTTTGGAATTGATAACGATGCTGGTCGAATAAGATTGGAGCTTGTGGTCCTAACAGCCAGATCCATGGCGGCTGTTTATTAACAATACTAGGAATCAACGTGACCGAATGGGCTAACTGATTCGAACTGAGCTGTGTGGTTTACTTTAGATTCGGTTGTTTGTGTACGGTTTTGGAACATCATGAAACATCCCACATCGCAATAGAGAAAAACACTGTCTTGCTATATATAATTAACTTGCGCACGCCTTGTCATCTAAGACCAACGGACGATGTGATTGGGCTTCGAGCCACCCAGTGGTTTATGCTCAGGAAAGTCCCCGGGCCCCATTACCGCAGAGATGCGGGCCTGGAAACAGGTTATGCTTCGAAGTAAATGAATCTTGTTGGGCCAGAAATGGTTTGACGGGCCGAGACGAGTGTGGAGCCTTGATTCTAGCTCGAAGTTAATTTGGCCGATGTCACAGTCATTCACATGGTCCTTTGTGACTAACTGAACGGGGCTTATGATCCGTTGGTCTACTTCTTTTTTGTGAAGGGCACGCTTTTTCATATGTTTTATTTACACTATATATCTTATGAATCGTCTTGGAATATATCTTCTGATGGGGTACGGTATTAAACCCGACCCGAGCGGTCAGACGTCCCGTCACGTATTGCTTTTATATTAATTATTTATTATTGTTGCTACTAACCCAACCGCGAGGCCCAACGCGACGTAGTTTACACTACTTTGGGTCGGGGCTTGTAGAGATAACCCCTAACTGGGCCTGGCCCATTGAGGTTAGGGGAGGCCCATATCCCCTATATAAAGAGGTCTTCACCTCTTGAATAGGGCAGGGCATATGGAGCCGTCACACTTTTTGTAGCTGGAAACAGGAGAATCTTCTCCTACCGGCAATCTCTACAGCCCCACTTTCTTCTCTTCTCCATTGCAGATCTAGGTTCAAGAGGAAGAACAAGATGTGATTCTTCACCCTCATGTAGAACGCGGTCCAATCATCCTGGCGGTGAACCTGTGTTTCTTCATCTTCCAACTAGTTAGAGCATTCACATCCAATCCATCAAATTATACATACATTCCACTAAAAAACAACTCCTATATCAATATATTTTCACTAAAAACAAATACTTTTTCTCTCTCCTTTCAATTAAATAATATTATCATTACATTTTTCTCTCATTTCCACTCACAACCACTTTCAAAATATATTAAAAAATTATAACGGGTGAACAGTGTCCCCCCCAAATATACAGATGAACAGTAACATTTTCTCTCTCCTCTACTCACAACCACTTTTTATACCCTTTATAATATAAAAACCCCTCCTCACATAATTTGATGGTTAGGATGTGAATGCTCTTACCTATTATTTTGTATCTTTATGGCTACAAATACGGATGAGCTTGGTTAGGCATAGATGAAAAAAAAAATATATGTTAATTTGTGACACGCTACGGTCTAAAGTCCTAAAAGCAATTCAAATAAAATGAGACGTCAACTTATTAAGTAGAAAAGGTTGTCGGGTTAAAGTTGTCAATTACCAAAAATTAGAAGTTAATGTGTAGCTTACTTAGTTTGAGGGTGTGAAGTGAAAGATATAGAAATCTAAGGGTTAGAGAGTAAAAGTGAGGGATTAGAATTGTATTTTATGAAAGTTGAGAGTAGTTAGAAGTGTAAGGGCAAGATTTGTAATTTTACAAAACACGAGGACTTAAAAGACAAATTTAAAATATAAGGTAGAGTAAACTTTCATTTTGCTCCCTGTGGTTTGGTCGTTTTAACGGTTTTACGTCAATCCTTTAAAAATAGTCATTTTACTCCCCGATCTATGAGCCCATCACGATTTCACTCCCCGCCCCAAACGGTATCCATTTTAAACGTTAAAAACTGTCATGTTTCAGTCTAGGTTTTGGTCTAGTTATGGTCATAAATGTCTATCATGTGTTATGCACGTGACAATTTTCAACGTTTAAAATGGATGTTGTTTGGGGCGGGAGTGAAATCGTAATGGGCTTCATAGATCAAGAAATGACTATTTTTAAAGGATTGGCGCAAAACCGTTAAAACAAAAACTACAGGGAGCAAAATGGAAGTTTCCTCTATAAGGTAATAAGGTAATTAGCCACTATATAAAGAAAGTTAATTAAATGCAGATAAGACAATGAGGTATACTTTCACGCTCCTTAACTACACGTAGGTGTCACATCACCCACTTAACCCTTTTTCACTTCACCTCACACCAAGGAAATGGTTTAACCCCCATTAACGGCTTTTAAATTAATTAAAATACATATATATATTAGGGCTGACATATCGTGTAAGGCTGTCAGCCCGACCTGTTAAGACGCGAATATAATAAGACACGAACCCGAAACAGGTAAACACGAACACGACACGAAATCTTATCGTGTCAGATTTTTCAAACACGAACATGAACCTTCCAACACAATAGTACTGGCTAGTGGGTAACATTTTCTTACATACTTCTTTACTTCTTTATTTAGTTAACTGATACCTTGCAATCTTGCTTACTACCCATCATGGCCGGCCCTGAAGGTGGGCGGGGAGGACCACCGGCCAGGGCCTGATATTTCGAAGGGCACGTAATTTTTTTTTAAAAACTTCGATATGTATATGTAAAAATAAATAAATTAATAGGGTATACCCATACAAACACCAACATAGGTTCACTTACTAAACTATTTTTATGGTTTCGATTAGTTATTATCCCATTGGCATTAGGTTTAGACCTTTAGTGAGTCTAATACCTAATTTCGTTAAGGCCTAAGGGCACGTTTTTTCAAGCTCGAATAGATTACATGAATTCTCAGGGCCGGCCCTGCTACCATGGTTTTGGTAGAGACCATTTGACATATGTTCTCATCCCCCCGCAATCTTGCATGCTTCTTGCCAGCTATACGAGTTTAATTTTTGGTTTTAAACTTTTTAATATCTTTTCTCTCTTTATTTGTTATTATTTTTTCATGGGATGATTTTTGCTTTTACTCAGTTATTTTAAGTAAAAGTGTTTTAAAAATCAACAATTTGTGTACGCATTTATATAATTTCTTCAATTAAAAAAGAAATAACAACAAACTGATCCAGAAGTTAAAATTTAAAATCTGATATTTCATGCATATACTAATAAAAATATTACATTCTAATTTTGTAGATAACAATATAAAAATGGAATTCCAAACGTTGACAGAATGTTTGTACCCTGATATAATCCTCCATCGATATTAACCACGGAGTCTTCAGTTTTTTGTTAATTCATTTTTCCCCTTGAGCTTCTCGCCTTTTCTATACACCCTTCTTGTCCTAATCTTCCAATATAAACCTTAACAAACTATATTATATGCATATTTACTTGTACTTTTGAATCAGTCAGTCTTTTATGTCCACGCGTGTTTAGCAGCATATATATTTTCTCGATACCTAATTCTAAACCCTAAACCCTACTTCGGTTCCTGATTGCAAACCCTAAAACCGATATTTGTCTGCTAAAAACACAACTTCAATCCCATGGCCAATACTTCTTTGTGTTTTGGTCCAAACCCGTGTGTCAAACCCTTCATATTTGCACGCAAATCAACATCTGCATCGTATGACACATGCTCAAGTTCAGGCTCGGGCTCAAACTCCAGTAATACTAACTTTTACAAACTACTTTCATTGAGTTCAAACAAAGTAGGAACCCAAGAGATCAAAAGAGCTTATAGAACACTAGCTCTCAAGTACCATCCTGATGTTTCTCATGATCAAGACACCACCAAAATGTTCATTTTGTTGCAAACTGCGTACAAGACACTTGTTGACCCAGTGTCACGTGAAGAGTACGATTGTGCACTTGGGCGTGGAGAGCTTGGGCATGTTTGTGTCGGTCGTATGTCTAGTGATCGTGTTGGAGAGTGTCGGAGGTGGGAGGGTCAGATCGATGAGCTCAAGAAACGCTCTAGTTTTCGTGCTGAGCGTAAAGAGGGATCATGGGGAAATAGGGTAAGGTATGCTAATAGACAAAATAAAGAATATTGAGAAGCAAGCAACTATTATGTTGTCAAACATGTATTTCTTCCTTAATTTGTATTCATTTTTTTGATACGATTGTATTATCGCCTTCATGTGTTTTATTCCATTGATTTATGAATGAAGTGCATGATTTTTTACTTTAAGATGTCACACCATGAATCGAACCATCCACATGTTTGTTTCGAGACCTGGTCCTAGCTCACCCAACAATCACATACTGTCGGTATGTCCGTACGGCATTAAATTCTACTAGCTCGTAGAAACCCCGACTGTAATACGATAATCAAAGAAATCATTACCGCTTTCGTCATTCACTAGGCAAGGAAGCAACTTTAGGAATTGATAACAATGCTGGTCGAATAAGATTGGAGCATGTGGTCCTAACAGCAAGATCCATGGCGGCTGTTTATTAACAATACTAGGAATAAACGTGACCGAATGGGCTAACTGATTCGAATTTATTGTTCTAGCTGTATGGTTTACTGAAGATTCGGTTGTTTGTGTACGGTTTTGGGAACATCATGAAGCATCCCACATCGTAATAGGGGAAAACAGTGTGTCGCTTTATATAATTAACTTGTGCGCGATTTGTCATCTAAGACCAACGGACGATGTGATTGGGCTTCGAACTACTCAGTGGTTTATGCTCAGGAAAGTCCCTGGGCCCATAACCGCAGAGATGCGGGCCTGGAAACAGGTTATGCTTCGGAGCAAATGAATCTTGTTGGGCCAGAAATGGTTTGACGGGCTGAGACCAGTGTGGAGCCTTATGGGTTCTAGCTCGAAGTTAATTTGGCCGATGTCACAGTCATTCACATGGTCCTTTGTGACTAACTGAACGGGGCTTATGATCCGTTGGTCTATTCTTTTTTTTTTTTTTTTTAAATTTGAACAAACACACTTTATAAAAATGGAGCTATTCCTTTTTTACATTTGAAAAGTTTACTTGGTGAGATAGACATACAAAAGTTATCGCTATATGAACTCTGGTACAAAGTCTATGAGGTTGATGTGGGAGATAGAGACATCTTTATAACCTAACTTTTCTAATGCGATACTTATATGCTATCTACCAAAAATATTATAGCTTGATCTTCTTTTGTGTTGTAATCTTAGGGATTTTTTACTTAAAAATGTATACGAATAAATACTGAAGATGGTATTTTAACTCTGTGTTTTTCAAGTGCAAGAGATGAGACAAAGTGTTAATCGAAAGAATATTCAAATAGACGTGAGACTGAGAATTAAATATTTGTCGATGAAATGTTCAAATAATCGATGCAACTTGATTACTCAAGTAACACTTCTCAATTATAGGTTTTTTTTATCAGTTGTCGTAAGTCAAAAACTTGTTCTTATTTTCATGAGTTAACTGCCATTTTCGTCCCTGTAGTTTGTCCAATTATGCCAATTCAGACCAAATTTCAAATTTGTACCATTTTCGTCCCTGTCATTCTTGAAACATGGCAGTTCCGTCCAAAAAAGCATGAGTTGACTGCCATTTTCGTCCTTGTGGTTTGTCCAATTATTTGATTCAACCTTAGTTTTTTGGATGGAACTGACATGTTTCAAGAATGTCAGGGACGAAAATAGTACAAATATGAAATTTCGCCTGAACCGGCGTAATTGGACAAACCACGGGGACGAAATTGGCAGTTAACTCTATTTTCATTTATCCCAGTATGAGACATAAAAGCAAGTTCTCTATCAAGTGTTTTAGATAACTTATAAGAGACGGGTGGGTTTGGTTTGGGGATAGTTCGAACCAATCGATTAAGACATTAAAGCACAACAAGATTGATTCTAGTAACTTTTTTTTTATGTCATAGATTGGTGAAAATGGGTGCCTTTGAAATGCAACATTATTATTTTACCTTAGAAAAACAAAATATTCATGTTAACCCGCTTTCTTGTGTGATGTGTGGAGAAGGCTTGAAAACTTCTAATCACCTTTTCACTCCTCGTTACATGGTCTCGGTTGTTTGGCACCATGTGGACAATCGTGAACATTCCCCTGATTTTTGCTTTATCTATTAAAGATCTTCTCGAGCTTCACAAGTCCAAACAGGAATGGAATGGATTTATGGTATTGTTGGTGCATTTGGAAAGCTAGGAATGATGTTATGTTAGGTTTAGGCAAATAATATTTTCAAAGATATTAAATTGTTTGGTCTC
Organism: Helianthus tuberosus; assembly: GCA_030545235.1. Lineage (NCBI taxonomy): Eukaryota > Viridiplantae > Streptophyta > Magnoliopsida > Asterales > Asteraceae > Helianthus > Helianthus tuberosus. The sequence goes on from JARYGA010061036.1 coordinate 103,114, forward strand.
TTTTTGTTTAAGAATAGATTTAAGTATATTTCTTTGAAAGAATTGGTGTAATTCGATCTCTTGTAATTATGGGTTAGTGTTTGTGTGGGCCGGTTCCTTGTCCCTTTTTTGTTTTGTTGGGGCGGGGTTGCCTTCTAATAAAAATTTTCACATTGAAAAATAAAAGAGAGGAAGATGAACTTTGTGTGTAATATTTAATTCGGTAAGTTAATTATAATTAGCTTTTATTCAACAATGGTTCATACTTCCCTAACCAATATTATTATGGGGTTGCAAACTCTAGATTGTCACATTCATACTCAATAGTGCCAGACAGGACGTTTCAAACCATGGGATTTCGTTAAACACAACATTTGCTTTTTCAAAGTTACGTTCAGTGTACGTATATGCCAACTAGCATATGGACATGTCGTCTAGAAATGCCATTTTGGGCATATGATTGTCGTATAGACGACAAGTCGAAGAAAACTTATGTCCGGTACACAACTCTTTCCATTAGTTATAGCTAAATCCTGGCAACCTCTTTTAAACATTGTAATCTATGGCTATGTAACTTATATCAAAGTATGATATTATTAGGATCTAGGTTATCGCTTTGAATTGTTCAACGGAATAATATAAGAAGAAACTCAAACAAAATTGAAGAACACACAATTAAATCATCATACATCATCGCAAATTAGTATTGAGGAACAAGTTTGAATTACAAGATGAACTAAATGAAATCACTCCCTCTCAACTCTCTCTGTATTTTTAACTTCAAGCTCACACATATGCTATATTAGAGATAACTTACAATGAAAACATACACAACATATATAAAGAGATGAGATCAACTAACATCACTTGAAAGTGATATTTAAGATTTCCAACCATTTGAGATAACATTAGTTAGATCATGGCGGGGCGGAGCTAGGATGTAAACATTGTGGGCGAAGTGCAAAAATTTTCTTTTCTTCTTCGTTTTATGTACTATATACCACCTCAGCAAACACTAGGATACCCCTAGGTCCAAAAATTATTTTAGGATACCCTTGAATTTTCTTCTAGATCCGCCACTGGATCACGTTGTTATTAGAGGAAATAATAATATCAATACTAATGTAAAATCATGTATATTAGGAATGCTTAATTATAGGGATTATAATTTTGATAGAGTGCATTCATCGGTCCATTAGTTTAGCCATTGGACCCCTATATAATCTTGTACTACTTTGTGAATAATCAATCAAGGAGAACAATTCATTTATCCAAAACATATACTTATGTTTTCATGGAATCAGAGCTCCTTCCACCTAACCTCCTAAGCCCCTCTTCTTCTTTTTCATTCTTCTTTCACCTCTGCTACAATTTTTTTCCTTCGATACCATGGCTGACCAACAACAACAAACACCTCCTGCCTCTGTTACCTCCGATCACAAACATCTCCACCCGGTTTACTCGGTTACAAACATACAAAATAAGATTTGTACCCTCGATGGTGAGAAGGTCACGTACTCGGCATGGGTCAAGCGAAGGGATATGACGTTCTGCCACACATCGATGGTACCGAACCACCAGCCGCTTCTGACCCGCGTTTCGACAAATGGGCCAAAATTGATTCCATTGTACTTCAGTGAATTTATGCTACCCTATCGGACAATCTCCTTGTTCGAATTCTGGAAGATGAAACAACCGCTCAACGAGCGTGGAACAAACTTCAGTCCATTTTTCACAACAACAAAAACTCCGGGGCCTCTTCTTTGCTTTGCGCCTTCACCAATACGACCCTTGCCACTTGCTCTTCGTTGAATGACTATTTTCAACGATTGAAAGATATTGCCGACCAACTCGCGGACGTGGACCAACCGGTCACCGAATCAAGATTGGTCCTCCAAATGGTTCAAGGCCTTCCCGCGGAATACGACACCACGGCGTCATTCATCAACCAATCCAACACCATTGTCTTGGGACGTGGACCAACCGGTCAGTTTTGTATGATTAGTTGCATTCTTCTTTATTTGCAACCAATCATTTGGTTGACCGGTTGCATACTTGTTATTCAGATGCAAAGTATCCGTTGGTCGTTCACTTGCATTTTTCTTGAACCGCATGTTCGAAAATACATGCGTTGTGGACTAGGGAAGCTTCAACTACAATAGATATTGAGTAGACAAAGTCTTAGTAAATTGGAAGATCTGCAGTTACACCTGAGTTGTTTTGTATTATAAATAAACATCTAGATCAAACCGATTTGAATTGCGTGATTTAAAGTTATGAGAGAGATTATACAAACACCTTTTAGGTTACTTATCAACCTCCTATTTAATTGCTACTAGATCACCGTAGAGGGGTGTACGATTTCTTGGTATAGACCTATATAGGGCATTGTATGATACACTATACAAGACTTTTCCAGAGATATATTTTTAGAGGTATATCCAAGGTGTTCATCTTAAAATCAATCACTAAATATATTATTATGTTATTAAGTGTCTCAAACTGAATACAAAAGGGCCAAACTATCCTCACACCAATTTTGCCTATCTACACACCTAAAAGGTGATTTTTGTCTTTACATGCACACCCTGCAGTGTCGAACTGTGGCCAGAACGGGGCGTTTTGGTCCGATTAACCAGACAAAGACTGACAGGTGTCTGACGGGTCTGTTGTCCGGACCAAAACGCCGAGCTTTGGCCGCGTTTTGGTCCTGTCAACCAGACCGGGTATCAGTCTTTTGTCTGGTTGATAGGACCAAATCGCGGCCAAAGCTCAGCGTTTTGGTCCGGTCAACAGACCCGTCAGACACCCGTCAGTCTTTGTCTGGTTAATCGGACCAAAACGCCTCGTTTTGGCCACAGTTCGACACTGCAGGGTGTGCATGTAAAGACAAAAATCACCTTTTTGAGTGTGTAGATAGTGAGATGAGTGTGTGGATAGGTACACTCATACAAAAAGTTATAATACCTAAGACCATGTGTAGTGGTTAAGAAAAATAATGCCCCCACCATGGGGCATTATCCGACACGTGGCAGTCCAGTCAGCATGGGGCGTTATTGCAAAAGTGACGTAGTGGGAATAATGCCCTTCCAATCATTAAACAAAAAAAAAGCAAACTAATTTCTCATTGGCCAGTCAAATCCCAGTCAACCCATCACAATCCATTTTAGGCGTTTTAATAAACACGCCAAACAATTTTTTTTTTCAAAAATACCGCCCCAAAACGCCCTATGTAATGGGGGGGGGGGGGGGGCGTTTTTTTCAAAAATACCGCCCCACTACGGGTGGTCTAACTAAGTTATAATTTGAGTTAATTGCCTGGATAGTCCCTTGCCATTTTATCACCTTTAGTCCAACTTTTGAAAATAGCATGCTTGTTTCATGTGGTTTGCTCACTTGTTACTTAGGTGGTCCCTATACTATACTGGATGGACATTAGTTTGTTCAGTTAAGTTGATGTGAAATGACTAAATTACCCTTAGTGATAAAACAAAATAAATTAAATAGGAATTAAATAAATATATACAGGGCAAGGTTAGATAGAAAACCTTAAAAATTTGAGAAAACCCTAGAAAACCCAATCTCCCGACTTTTTTTTTTTTTGAAAAAAATAACACATGTAATATACATGTTTTTAAGAGTTTTGAGCCAAAAAAATCAAAAAAGCGCCGAGTGTTTTTTTTAAATAAACAAGTTTCAGCAACTTTTTGTCTAACACATGTTAGTGAAAAAGTTGCTGAAACTTGTTTATTTAAAAAAAAAAATCACTCGGCGCTTTTTTTTATTTTTTTGGCTCAAAACTCTTAAAAACATGTATATTACATGTGTTATTTTTTTCAAAAAAAAAGTCGGGAGGTTGGGTTTTCTAGTGTTTTCTCAAAATGGAGGGTTTTCTCCCTACCATTATCCAATATATACATTTATGGGGCCCACTTATTTTATATATATAGTGGAATGATCTACTAAAAAGTGAATTTTGCCTAAGTAACCTAAGAAGTATTGTGATGATGACATGTGACACTCCTAATAAGTAAGAATAGATGACATTTTGGTCCTTATAAATAGGAGTGAAAATGACATGCGACACCCCTTTTGTTTTTTAAAAACGCAACAAAAAAAATCTAGTACAAAAAATCTAGCACAAAAAATCTAGTACAAAAAATATAGCACAAAAATGTAGTACAAAAAAATATAGCACGAAAAAATTCAGCAAAAAATGTAGTACAAAAAAATTCAGCACAAAAAATTGAGAAAAAAAAATTTAAGACAAAAAAAATTAGCACAAAAATATAGTACAAAAATCTAGCATAAAAAAATGTTATACAACATAGAAATACAACACATTTTAGTGGGTTTTTTTAGTTTTCATATTTTATATAGCGATATAGTATTCAAATTAAAGATAAAAATACGCTCGATTTTACGGTGAAATTTTTATGAAAAAATAATGTCGTATAAAAAAGTTATGAACGTTTAAAAAATGGGTGTGAAATATGCATGTGCTTTGCATGTGGAGAGAGAAAGTCCATAAATAAGATTTTCCAAGATACATTTGCATTTCTCCTTTCTTCTACACTTTCATCTTAACCATTGATTTGAAAAATGAATGGTTAAGATTTCTTCTCTTCATACTTAGGCAAAATAAACTTTTTATTTGATATTACCCCTGTGTGTATATATATATATATATATATATATAGAGAGAGAGAGAGAGAGAGATAGCGGTTAATGTACATTATAGCTAATCGTACTTAATGTACGGGACAATCCTGACCGTCAGATCAGGGGATTAAAAGCGTGATTAATTAGATGATGAGAAGCAGGGTCAAAAGCGTAATTACGGTAATTAAAGGTTAAAATCGACAATTTACTATACCTATATACCCGGCTAAATCTCTCTCTCAAATCAAAAACCATAATTAAACCCCAAAATTGACGGTGAGGTTGAAGGCGATTACGACCAAGGGAGAACGACGACAACAACGGTGAACAACAAACGAGCATCGATTTGAAGTGAGGATGACGAATACGGCATTAAGAGGTATCGATTAAATCATCTTTCTTATCCGTTTATTTTCTGCTTCAATCACAAGGTTTTAGTTGAAGAAATTGTTTTACTAATCGGTGGTTTCATTGTATGGTGAACAAAAATTGAAGCTAAACGAGAGAGAAGGAGCAAGAAACGAAACGATCCGGTGCACACGGTGCACACTAGCGGCATAAATCCAGGTATCTTCTTAAAAATTCCGGTTTGATTAACTAGCGTTATTTGATATGAACTAGCGTAATTTGATGTTGATTCATTGATATGAACTAGCGGTATTAGCATGATTGATATTAGACGATTGTTGGATCTGAACTAGCGGTATTAGATTGTTCATCCCCCATCCACTGTATTATTAGGTTAAAATGTGAAATTGGGGAATTTGAGCTAACTTTCCATTTCGTTTAAAAAAGTATCGAATGTTTTAATAGGTTAAATTTTGATATTGGGGCTTCTGATCTAAGTTGCCCTTTGTTTTCATCCGTTTTTAAAGCAAAATTTTTGATTTAGCAAGGTTGAAAATAATAACGCATCCAAAGAACATAATTACGCCTATGACTTGTTTTTGTCCACTAAACAGCTTCTGTTATAACCAATATTGATGGCAAAAATAATAAATCCTATTGTATGATACTTGTTGAGTTTTGGTGGGAAAATCATTGAAACTGATGCAAAAATAGACATCCTGTGGCTTGTTTTTGTCCACTAAACAGCTTCTGTTATGAAAAAAATTGATGGCAAAAATAATAACGCCTGTTGTATAATATTTTTGGAGCAAAACCAATGAAAATAATAACGCAAGTTGTATAAGATTTGTTAAGCACAACGAATAAAATAATAACGCCTGTTATTATATGAAAAAGGTAATTTGCTTGATTTAATTTGTTTTGAAATATGAATGTAGGGGTTGCTGATGATGATGATGATTTTGAGCCCCCTATTCAGACGATGATAACAAACCAACCTCGCAAGTTAAACGTAAAGAAAAAGCAAAAAAAAATTAAATCTGCAAGATGAGGATGATGATTTTGAAGTACCGATTAAAGACTTGATAGGTAAAAGGGCTATAAAACACAAAAAAGAGGCCAAACACTTCAACTGACCAAGATGATGATGACTTTGAGCCAGTAAAAAAGAAACCATCGAAAGAAGACAAGCAGATGGATCCTAGAAAGGGGAAACAGACGATTACCGAAGCGGAACCAATTAGGACAGAACCAAGACCGTACTATGAATATCATCATGATGTAATAAGCCTACGGTGTAGTCCTTCAGGTTTCTTAGATACAGTAAAACAATTTACAGAAGCACAGGTAGCGGATGTGAAAAGCATTGGATTTGGTGATGTGCTTTATATAAAGCTTAATCATATAAGCACACGTCTAGGTTATTGGCTCGTACGAAACTATGACGAGCAATACAGCACACTAAGCATAGGAAATCATAAGATAGAAATCACCCGAGATTCAGTACATGATGTGTTTGGTATTCCAAAAGGGCATGTTATAGTACGGGAAAAAAATAAGCCTAAAAAAGGAGCGATAGTCGAAAAAAATACAGCTACTCAAGGGGCCGAAACAACTATTGATGAGTTAAAAAACCAGTGGCCGGACACCAACAAAATTACTCATACATTAGTTGCAAAAGCAATGAAAAAACAAACAAATGGCGGCAGATTATTCAAGTTAAAATTTCTAGCCTACTGGAACACTTTGTTTGTAGAGATAACAAAGTCAACAACGGTTAAACAAAGTTTTCTACTTGCCATTGACAAAGAGGAAGACATTCCAAAGCTGGACTCACAATACAATGGACCAGTTGCATTTCTAACGGTATGTTTTGTAAACATCTTTAAAATTTATGCTAATACAATATTGGTAGTAGTAATTTGGTTTTTTTCAAACAACTATATGCAGCTTCTATACAGCCATTATTTCAACTCCAGGCACAAAATTTTCGATGAAGTTGTCAAACTGCCTGTCATAAAGTATATAACATCGGTTATGATCGACGACGTGGAAGAATATTTATACAACAATGGGCCGCCACATTTTGAAGATTGTGATGAAGTTGATAAAAATGAAGAAACGCATGACAATCGCCAGGATCAACAACATGTGACTGCCTCGGACATCAATGACGATGATCATCTAAATGAAGAGCCTTCGACAACACCATTCAAAATCGTAAATCAACAAACTTCGACGTTATTCACGGACCTGTTCGTTGACAACATCCCATTGCACGAGGAAGCTGCGGTACAAGAAAACCTCACCGCATTCGATACTTCAGATCAGCCTAGGACAGATACGGATGACTACACAATACCACCAGTGGATACCACACAGGTCTACAGAAGAAGAAACCTGGCTGGTGAAGATACCGATTGGTTTGAGGGCTGGAATCCTAGTGAACATATTTCAGATTTAAACCTAGAAGAAATGGGCATAGGGACACAAATGCAAAAAGAGCTTGACTACTGCAACACTCCGCTTCAACTAACCGGGGTGATCTATGATAACGCTGTGCGGGAAGCATCAAACAAAAATAAGAAGGTAAACTGGATTTTTGTTTATGATATTATGAATAACGCATGCTTTAAGAACCACGTAATACAGTATAATACTTGTTTATGAGGTTAGAAAAATAACGCATGTGCATCTAGAAAAATGACGCTAGTAAAAAAAATTTAATAACGCATGTTAGTTTAGTCTTGATGTCATAAATAGTGCAATTGGCTTCTAATGCTATCGACCACCTACTAGATTAACCTGTTGGGTCAGTTTATTAGGAGAAACATTGGCCTGTTGGGCCAATTTATTAGGAGAAACATTGCCCTGTTCAAGCCCATGATTAACAACAAAAATGAACAAGAACATAAATAAAAAATTACGCTACTTACCTAGATAATGACGCATGATATTGCTAAAAATGAAAATTACGCTTCTTAGATAGATAATCACGCATGATATTGATAAAACTCCAATTATGCAGCTGTTGTTGAAAACAATGGACAAGAATATAAATAAATACATTTCTCTGGTTACGAAAATGAATAAACTTGTTACGGACGTAAAGGAAAAGTGTTTCTGGGATCAAGAAATAATGAGAATGTGTAAAAGATGGGATGATGCGGTTAAAAATACCATGCCGACGAGAACTGATCAAGTAAGCTCTGGAGGTGATGAGGCGTTTCAAAACAAAGTTGGAGAGGGTGGCGATACAATTCAAGAGTTAGGAGGGGATGGAGATGCAACCGTGGAATATGAAAACACAGGAAAAACAAAAGGTAGATAAGAATTTGTGTTATTTCTTATGATTTACGGGAATTTATGTTTAATAATAACGAAAACGTTTGTGATTTTATAGGATGTCATGATGTTGATAATATGACATATGACGATGGGGGTATTTCAGACTCATGCCTGGCTGCATTACAAACCATCGAACCAGGTGTATACAAGCTGACGACAGAAGGTAACAAATACGATCATTGCTAAATTATTAACCGTATTCTAACTTGTGTTTACAATAAATTAACCTACTCGAACATACAAACAGTGACACAAGTAGATGTGGTACACCAAACGGACCAAACTATAAATTTAGCAGAGTGCAGTCAGCAAAAAGCACAAAGTCAGAATACAATAACCGAGTCAATGTTGAATGAGCTTGAAAAGATAAACCCTGACGTCTCTGGTAAAGAAATGCCTCCGACCACATCCGCTGAAGAAACTGATGAAGTGACGGATGCAAAAATGCAGTCGGTGGAGACGCTTTTAAAATTGGCTCCCATCCTACAAACATCAAATGACAGTAAGCAAAACACTCCCGTGTCTGCGAACACAAAGAAAACGGATGACGAGATACGTAGACAACTAACGGATGACGAGAGACATACACAACTAGTGAGAACGCGTCTCAAAATGTTGAGGGCAAAGAACGAAAAACGAATGGCAGAATTAGGTGACGCATACAGATCACCTTACTGCAACAGGATAACCAACTTATACGAGCCACTTCTTGATCGTGACCAAACGATCATCTGTTATCTCTTAGCTCCGGTCGAAGATATTGGGTAAGATGTTTTGTCTCTTATAAACAGCCTAAAATTTTCATCTCTTATTAAACTGTCCTATTTTGTAACACCTCGAAAATTCACGTCCTATAATGTATTGACACGTGTCATAAGCTTGAACGTGTGAAAGAATACTCTAGAGGGACTAAAGTTGACAAACAAGGAAAACTATGTGAATATGAGGGTCCAAGGTGTCAACAATGGATAAATATATTTTTAAAATAGCCCTACAAGATGTTTATACCATCAAACGAATAAATCATGGATCATACGAAGCTAAATATGGAAGAAAGTGAGAGATTTCAAACTACAGGGGTTAAATGTGTCAACATGTTTAAGGTATACCTCTGAGTGACCTTTTAGCAAACCCGAAGCTTCGTAACGGTAAATTATGCTCACTAGAATGTGTGATAAAAATTCCATAAAGTTTCGTTATCGTATGAGAAAGATATGATCAAATTCGTATACGAGGGGTTAAAAGCGTCAACGTAAGAAATTATGGCTTTTCGGGTGATTACAAAGTTAACCAAGGACTTAACAAAGTTTGTATAAGTCTTGGAACCCTCAAAAGTAAATTTAGAAGGCTTATAGTACAAGAGATTCGGAGGTGAAAAGGTTGCATGGTCATAGCTTGAATAAAAACAAAAAGTTTGTCTCTGGCGAAGGCTTGCGCACCTCAACACTGGGAATGTTACGGTGCGCAAGGCTGCTTGCGCACCTCAACGTCCAGGATGTTGCGGTGCGTAAGCAGTGCATCTGGGCGAAAATGTTGACAGCTGCCTGTATAACCGGTTACACCGCCTTATATGGGTGGTTTTCGAATCCAGGGGCTCCTATATCTGGTTTTTAGCATTATAGGACACCTGGGGACATCTTGTAACCTTCCTAGACTTATGTGTGATGATCCTAAGCTCTTGGACTCATTATATAAGAAAATCAAGTTGCAACTTTTTGGGCATTTGCATTTGCAACTTACTTCTGGAGCTCTCTGGTCTGCAAGCAACTTTCCTAGTGATCACTAAGCATAATTAGGACTCTTGTAAGTATACTTAACCTTTCTAAATTCGTTTTAGCTTAGTTAATTAGCTAAAAGTCAAACCGTCGTAATTAAGGTTTGACTTCGTGATTAATTAACATGTGCTCAGTCTAATCCCGAATTAAAAGTACTTTTAAGTAGGTATTTAGGTGGGTAATAAACCCTTAAAAGGGTACTCTCTGATTCCCACTCTAACTATGTTAATTGTCGAGTCAAAGCTTACTTTAAAAAGTCAACAGAATGTTTATTTCCAAATTAAAGCATAATTAGCGATGTAGGATACATGTAACCTGTTTGATCATTAATGTAACTTGGTAATTAATGTAAGAACATGTCCCAACATGTTCAACTCGACAATTTTCAGTTTAGGCGCGGTTCGGGACCGAAAGTCGCATAGTTTGACTTATGCTTTGACTTTCAGTTCTGACACATTTAAGCATAGTTTAGAAATGCCTTAGAGCTTTATTAGGACCAAGTTACCTATAAGTATAACCCTCTGTGATTATACAACTTGGTTCATTAGTTATCCGATTCATATGCGTGATTCCGTTAAATGCTTAAATGTTGACTATTATGCCCTTTTGACCTTAAAACGTGATTTTTGAAAAAGTAAAAGAGTAGAAACCATAATTACTAATTTATAAACTTACACCTAAAATTTGACATCAGTTTGAGGTCTAGATTAAGAGTTATGCTCATTAGCGTAATTTGAAAGCTTTATGTTAATTAAATGGCGTTTTTAGCGTATAGCCTATTTAAACCCACTTCTTGATATCAAACTTTTTACCCACTGATATAAAATAATATTTAAGGATTTTTGGAGATTTTTATTTATTTTTAGGCTAAGCATAACTTAGAGTTCTAAGTATGATTCGGTTAATGCCGGTTTTGCCCTTTTAAGCCATAAAATGAGTTTTACAAATCCTTTTGACCCCAAACCTTTTTCTACTGATCTAATATAATAAATAAAGTATTTTGAGCCTTCTGGAATTATAAAAATATCAGCTTTCCTTTGAAAACCCGGAAATGGCTCCAAGTCGCCTTTTTAGGCATTTTTGACGCATAGTAGGTATTAAGTTTTTGTTGAGCACATAAGGTTTGATACCTACTGATATTTTAAGTAAATTATTATATTTTTACAGTAAGCTAAAGTCTTACACTCAGGTTTCTAGTTTTGACCTTTTAAGCCTATGTGAAATTACCAAAATACCCTTAAGGGGCATAGTTTGGTTATAAAGGATAGATTTCACATATATATGATGCCCTACTGATATAACCTAGTAAATTGAGTAATTTTACTGATTACATCAGACCCGAAACTCAGGTTCATATTTAAACTCTTTTATAACCTTTTTAATGACCAAAATACCCCTACGGGGCGTAATGTGAGTCTGAATCCGTTTTGGGCATAATATAAGATATCTTTCAGATGTCACAACATAATTAAAGCATATTAAATTAGGAAACCTGTATATGACTCATTGGGTTACTCGTTACGCACTTTTCGCGTTCGGATCGGCGCATGTAACTAGTTTGCATATATTAGCCGAAACGGGTCAAACCATATCGTTTTTGTCTCAAAATTCAGAATGTGTTTAAGTTACCCATATTAAACAAGCATACAAGCTTGTCGGGTCAAAACCACATTCTAAACCGGTCTTCGCTTTATCATGCGTTTGAACCGTGTCTTCCTTTTTAAAACTAACCGGTCTAAGCTTAGGCTTAATTAAAGACCCGTTAGGAATCTAATAGGTTATTAAAAACCTTCGTTCCAGATTTAGGAGCCTAGTAAAAGCTATCTGTACTTGCTGAATTGATATACGGCTGGGATTGAATTTATATTTAGCTCAGGTAAATACTTTTAACTTATTTTCCCTATACGGGCTTGGGGTACGGTATATAAAATACCGCTTGGTCCGGCATTGAATCTTTAATCGAATAGTGGTTAAATCCTTGATATGCTACGTTTTGAAATGTTTTGTTTGCTTAAAGCCTTTGGGGGGTTAATGACCATGTCCCGGATATCCTTGGCATCATCTTACGAGATGGCCACGACCAAAGCATGGAGTGTAGGCGTACACTCGTCAGTGCCGAACCAAATAATGTGGTGTGTCTATTAATCTTTAACCCGGTCTATGGATCGGGCTACTGAACGCATAAGTAACATGTAATTCGTTTACAAGTATTATATTCATATAATTATCCCAAGTTATAAAGAGTTTTGTGCCACGTGCATCCAAATCAATTTTATTAAACTTTTCAAAATGAGTCAGTTAAATTGTATTTACCAGTGTAAACTGACGTATTTTCCAAAAAGGTTAAGTGCAGGTACTAATCGGAATAGGCTGGCTACTCCTAGCATCAATAAAGAGTCTCGCAAGCTTAGATGCCTAAAGTCTGTTGAACAATGTTTCATTTTATTTTCGATCCGCCTGTGGATCCTTTACATTCCGTTTGTAATACTTGATATTACTTTATATCGGTTTGTAATATAATTATCTTTTGCTTCCGCTGTGCATTTAAATATTGTGTTGTTTGACGATGATGATATCAACTACGTCATTATACTCCCCACCGGGCCCACCGGTGACACGTGGAAAATAGGGGTGTGACAGGTTGGTATTAGAGCCAACATTGAGTGAATTAAACACTAGTCTTTTGTGTTTAATCTCAGTGACACAGTAGCAAATTTCTTAACCTTCTGAGTCTAGACTTAACATAGGAATACTCTCAGCTCTATTCGGAGAATTATTGCTTTCAATTCTATACATTTTAATATGTCGCCTAGCAAAGAAGCCATAATGGAAATTCTCCCCATTCGAAGCCTAGGGAAGGCCGAGCTTCGTACTGCGACAAGGATTAACGTGCAATTAAGGAGGAAGCATTCAGAAATAGAATAAAGAAGAAACTCCTTTTTGCTGAGGATCGTTTCCTTAATAGTCCTTCTAAGGACATATTTATTTTTCAGTCCCTGCAAGGACAACATTATTCCTTTCAAGTCCCGCTTAGGGCAACTCTGTACTTTTATATTTTTATATAGTGGATTGATTAAATTTAAGTTTTCATTCTAAACATGAAATATGAAATAAATGGAAAATAACATTCCTTATATATGATCTACCATTATAATAAAATGGCAAAATCTAAAAAGGACAAGACCTAGCCTCGTGTCATTATTAAGACCCGGCCAAGATGGCAGTTCCTCGATTTAGGTTCAGATCCTTATTAACATCTCGATTTAAAATTTGTTCTGCGTTAATTATTAAAAGAGTCTTAAAGGTAAACCTAGCCTATATTACAAGGCCGAGATGGTAGAACCTATTCAAGGGATTCAAATCCTTGTTAACACCTAAGAACGTGTTTGTATTCTCGACAAATGTGATTCGAGAAAATCACAACAGTCATTCTTATATTGGATTTTTCCAATTTTCTTATCTAGCCTGGTGATTTAGAAATCATGGCTTATATCATCCTATAAGATGATCATACCATAAACATCCCTTAGAAGGGAAATGCCTACGGGCTATAATTAACGTCCTTTGAGACTAAAGACAGTAGTGGTCTACAACCCCCTGTTAAAAAGGGCAATGAACTTTGATTCAAGCCTTAATACCTCGATTTTGTAACATCCTGGTTTATAAATTAAATCTATCCACGTGACTAGGCTGTTGAGCTATTATTAAATTATAACTAGGGATATACTGCCTACGGGCTATACTCATTGTCATATAAGACAAAAGACAGTCGTAGCCTACAACTCCCTGTCAAGAAAAGGCATGAACACGTTCAAGCCTAAATACCTTAATTCTACAAAATCAAGGTTTATAATATAAAGTTGTCCATGTGACTTGGCCTTTTGTGCCATAGTTATATTTTAATTAAATTTAGGATAATTATAATGAAAATCCTGAATAAAATAGATATCATTCCTTTCCTGCCAGTTTAAATATTAAAAGAGAATCTTAAAAGGTTTGACCTAGTTTGAATGTCATTGAAGACCTAACTAAAATGGTAAAACCTGTTTAAAAGAGATTCAGATCCTTATTAACACTTGAAAACGTGTTAACACTCCCGACAACAGTGATGCGATAAAATCACGCTTGTCATCTTTATATTAGGAACTTCCAAACCCCTTATTTAGCCTAAATGATCAATAGGAATCATGGCTAATAAACGTCGAACATGATGTACACATCTAAACATCCATCTGGGATGTATACCTACGGGCAAAGATGTATACATGAAAAAGATAGTTTTATTTCATAACTTCTTGTCAAGGCAATGAATTATGAAATTTTCCGATCCAAAGGAATCATTGATTATGTTTTAAAATCTCCCTAGTGACAAGGCATATGTGCCATCGAAAAGTCCTTTGGAACAAGCCGTTGTGCTATATAAAATGTCAGTATGACATTGACAGTCGTGACTTATGTCCCCTGTCTAGTAAATTTGAAGGATTATATCCCGTTTAAACGCCAAAGATGGTTTATTTAAAAACCTAGGCAAAACATAATCAAACAAATTTAATACTATCTATTCGCCTATATGGTTGATTACACCATGGCTATTTAATCATCAAATTCGACAAATCAGCAAATTATTACAACATGGTTTGTAGCCTTCAAAGCTTCACCATGGCTGATCCATCTGAAGCTCACAATCATCCAATTGGTCAGAATATTAATGCAAGACTGAACTTAACAGGCTAAACTGATTGTCCGATAAGACAACAACAGTGGTGGTCTTTGACTCCCTGTCTAAAAATGATGGACTATGTCCAAACATAATAGTTTATATGACCAACGCGATCATGACTAATATCGTCTAAAATGATGATTATATTAATTAGCATCCCTTAGCGATGAAATACCTACGGGTTATACTCTATTCTATCAGAAATGAGACAAAGTTAGTGGTGGTCTTTAAGATTCCCTGTTCAAAGTGGTGTATACCCAACCCTAACAGTCTATATGATCAGAGCAATCGTAACTAAAATCGTCTGATACGATGATCATATTATCTTATAGGATATTTGCTGTACGATCTTAAGTCTTCCTATCTTCGTAGTAGGATCTCAAAAAGTACTTTCCGACTCAATGGTTATGATTATATGTATCTTGACGGTGATTTAGATAACGAAACTAAAGTAATACAATAAACGCATGATGGATACGCCGCAGGTACTTCCTATATATAAGTGTGTTTATTGTATTACCCTTCGTAGCGTTGTCCTGAATCACCGGTAGGGTTTATATCGCCTACGGGATTTATATTATATTGTCCGTTAGAGACATTATTAAATATAACCGTTATGGTACATCGTCGGAGGTAATGGGTAATGCCTAAGCCTTATAGTCTATAAGATCGATAAGATCATGACTGATATACTCAATGACGATGATTATATATATATACATACATGTATGTATGTAAGCATCCGCTAATGATATCCTATGATTTACCTATGTGCCGAAATGAATCGTTTTTCAAAACGATGACAGTTGTAGTCCATGACTCCCTGTTCAACGGTGAAAACTAGGTTTAAATCTTAAAACCCCAAATCTAATAAGATCGCAGCTTATAAACTAATGTCCTCCGCAACAGGAGTTGGCTGCCATACCTTATAACGTCCTCTGCGACAAGGCCTTCGTGCCATATGATTAGTTATGTCCTTCTTGACGGACAAAATGTTTTGTATTTTAGGAAGCCACTATGGCGAGCCTTCGAGCTGTCTGAAATCATCTACATACCGAAGACAGTTGGGACATGTTGATCCCCTGTCAAAAGGGTAACGGACTCGGTCAAAACCCTAAAGGCCATTAATGATCCTTTTGTGACTTAGGCTGAATATGATTGATGTACAATCAGATAACACTCCTTAGGAATGTTCATATGGTTTAATAATACCATGGTCGATGTATGATAAGTCGTCAGGATGATGACTAGCTGTGAAATGCACTCAATTAATTGTTAAATTGGTATTTAATACCAAAAGATTTGAGTATGGAAAACTCAGAAGAGACAAACAACAGTCGCGATGCTAGAGATGCGACAAATGTTAATAGTGCACCAAGTGTGAACCTCAATGTTAACGGAGTACATCTCCAAAACTGTAATTATCACTGCTGAGAAGGGCTATGAGAAAAGCCATGAAGAGCCAAACGCTGCTCGCTCTAAAACACATGACACTGCTCATGAGAAGAGCTTTATTCATACTTCAAATTCGAAGAATAAACCAAACAAAATCATATATGGCAAGAAGCCCTTTCCTCTTAGGATGTACTTAAAAGTACTTCGCCTCTTAGAAGTCAAGAGACTTCAATAGTAAAAAGGGGCCACCAATTTCAGGAAATTTTTGGGATGTAGTAGAAACCATTAGGTATATCAGTGGTTATGCTGGAAAGGACACAGTAAGGTATACATCACTGTCATTCGATGGCGATACCCTTAATTAGTGGGGACATTAATGAAGTCCACAAGAAAGATCCTCTTATACATTATGGGATGGTCCAAGTTTTAAGACCTTATTAGAAAACCTATTATCCGCGTCACGAAATGGGAAAAGACGGAGTAATAATTTTCCGACTCCCCCATAAGATTTATAAACTATCAGCAGTGTGCTGCAAACCTTGGTTCATTGATGGAAATAGTGCCCTTATTCGGTTAACCTAGAATTTAAGCATAATGCACTATATATATATTATGATTTAGCATCGGCAATAAGAGGGCACATTAAGGTTTCAAAGCCTGCTTATTATGAATCCATTTTGGATCCACCTCAGCTACTCACGTTTTATAGATTAAGAAATAACCAGTCAAGGCCGAGACTGCCCTACAATTTGTCAAAGATTTTACAGCTAAGTCTAAAAGGTTTAAGAATGGAGGCGTTTAGCCCTCCTGATGTATGATTAGAGGCAGCTCACATTAATAATGACACCAGATAAATCCCTTATGGTGATTTTATGGCTATGAGTTACGTTTGGTTTCAGGTACTGCTAAGTCTCTCATAAAACCATAAGCTTAGCAAACTTTTAGAAACTTTTCCCGTAAGAACCCCAGATGTTAGGGTAAGGTAAAACTTACAAGTAAAATCATAAGAACCCTTTTTCTTCTGTTCCAATCAGAAACCTCCAACCGTAAGAATTCTAGAAGTAACCTCTCTCTAGAAGAAGTGCGTCAGCATATAGTTGATATATATCGATTAAGAATACCAGATGGTATGACAAAAAGCGCCATATGAGGGTTGATGTATCTTAATAAGTTCCATAGATTACTTCCATGCCTGATCAGTATGGAGGTTTAATGCATGGAGCCACAAAGATATCCCAATAATCATATGATACTAAAAGTCAACTAGTGGTATTCAAAGAAGATATACATAATGGAATTTTCCAAGTAAATGTCTATGATTAAGGGAATCCACAGACTTGTAATGTGAATATGTCCCTTATCTGACACAAGCAATGATGAAGGAACTAGAGCATGAGATTTGGAAAATCTCTGTAATCTCTGTGTATCTTGATTATCTTCCCTTAAGATTACCCTGTTTATGTCACACCCCGATTTCCACGTGTCACCGGTGGGCCCGGTGGGGGAGTATCGTGACGTGGTTGGCAACGTAATAGTCAAACAACACAATATAATAATGCACAGCGGAAGCAAATTTAAAATATAATACAACCGAATTTATTTATTGTAATCAAAGTCACAATATCCGGTGTTTATCCACAGTAGGATCGAGACAAGATAACATTTAATGGTTCAACAGACTTCTGGCATCCTAAGCTTGTGAGACTTTTTATTGATGCTTAGGAGACAAATCCAGCCAATTTCGTTTAGTACCTGCATTCAGTCTTTTTGGGAAAATACGTCAGTTTACACTGTAAATACATTCAACTGACTCATTTTGGAAAATGATTGAAAATTGGTTTGGATGCACATGGCATAAACATTTTTATTTAACTTGGGAGAATTATTTAATAATATAATCTTGTGAACGAATTACATGTTACTTATGCGTTCAGTAGCCCGAATCTAGTCCGGGTTAAAGATCAATAGACACACCACATCATTGAGTTATACACGGACGGTGTACGCCTACACCCCGTGCTCAGGTCGCGGCCATCTCGTAAGATGATGCCAAGGATATCCGGGACATGGTCATTAACCCCCCAAAGGCTGTAAAGTAAACAAGACTGTTTAAACGAGCCGATCAAATTATTCAACTACCCACTAAGCGTGGAGATTTGATGCCCGATCAAGCGGTACGCTATGTACTGTAACCCAAGCCCGTATAGGGAAAATAAGTTAAAAGTATTTACCTGATGTAAGTATAAATCACAATAAGCAGAATGCACGTAGCTTTTACTGTTTCTCCTAATCTGGAACGAAGGTTTAATATAACCTATTAGAATTCTAACGGGTCTTTTATTAAGCTTAAGCTTAGACCGGCTAGTTTCAAGATACGGTTCGTACGCACGATTAAGCGAAGACCGGATAGAATGTGATTCAGGCCCGACAAGTTTGAAGACTTGTTTAATATGGGTTTATTATTCACATTCTGGATTTTGAGATAAAACCGTTAAGGTTTGACCCGTTTCGGCTAATTTATGTAAACTTGTTACATAAACCGAACCGTACGCGTAATAAGCGTGACGGGTAGTCATGAGAGCTATATACAGGTTTCCTAAGTTAATTATGTCTCAAATATGTTGTGACATCAGTAAGGTGTCTTTTGTTATGCCCGAAATGTGTTTAAACACAAACTAGGCTCCGTAGGGGTAGTTTGGTCATTTAAAAGTTTATAAAAGGGTTTAAGTGACCATCTGAGTTACAGGTCTGATGTAATCAGCAAATATACTCAATTTTCTAAGTTACATCAGTAGGTTAAAGCATGTATGTGAAACTTATCATTTTTAGCCAAACTAGGCCCCGTAGGGGTATTTTGGTAATTTCACATAAGCGAAAAGCTCAAAACTGAAGTCTGAGTTTATCAACCTTTGCTTACGGTTAAAATATGATAATTTGCCTCTTATATCAGTAGGTATCAACCCGGGTATGTCCAATATGATTTTAAAACATACTATGCGTTAAAAACGCTAAATAAGGCGATTAAAGGCCATTACCGAGTTCGATACTTAAATCTGATATTTTTATATTTCCAGAAGGCTTAAAATAATTTATTTATCATAACTAATCAGTGGCAAAAGGTTTGGGGTCGTTTGGATATGTAACACTCATTTTATGGCCCGTAAGGGCAAAACCGACAATTACCGGATTAAACCTACGACTACGAGTTATGCTCAGCCTAAAATTAATTAAAAATCTTTAAAAATCCTAAAATAATATATTACATCAGTGGGAAAAAGATTTGATACCAAAAAGTATGTTTAACTAGGCTATACGCTAATTACGCCATTTTATTAACATAAAGCATTAGTTTTGCGATAATGAGCATAACTCTTAATCTACAAGTCAAACTGATGTCAAACTTTGCATACAAGTTTATATATCAGTATTTAAGGTTTCTACACTTCTACATTTTCATAAATTACGTTTTAAGGTAATAAGGGCATAACGGTCAACATATGAGCAATTAACGGAAACATGCGTATTAATTGGATAATCAACGAAACAAGTACAGAGGCTTATACTATCATGTAACCTAACCCTAATGAAGCATTAAGGCATTTCTAATTCCATCTAACTCGGGCCAGAACTGAAGTAAACGTGAAAGTCAAAGTTTCGTGACTTTCGGTTCCGAACCGGCTCAAAACTGAGAGTTGTCGAGTCGAACGAGTTTATACATGTCCGTACACTTATTACCAGGTTATATTAAGTTTAAAACAGTTTACACGCCTCACGTATTGCTAATCGTGCATTAAATCGTAATTTACATAACTGTTGACTTTTTCGGTCAATGTTTGACTCGACAAACGACCTAGTTAGGTCTGGAATTAGTACGTGCCCTTATAAGGGTTTAATACCCATATAATTACCTACTTAACGGTACTTTTAATTCGAGATAAGACTGAGCGATTATATATTAAATTTGAAGTCAAACCGTAATCACGTCGGTTTGACTTTTAACTAAATAACTAAGCTAAAATTTATTATAGAAGGTTAGGCAACTTACAAAGTGTTTAATGATGATTATGGAGGTCTTGTAATCAGCTTGAAAGCTCCCAAAATTGATCAGAAGTGAGAATGAGGATGTTTGCAACTTAGAAGGTCTTATATAATGGTTCTAGACACCATAATATGTTGACAAATAAGTCTATAACTTACCATACCCTTCCAACAAGTGTCCTACATGTTTTAGGGGTTGTTTAGGGGCCAACATATATGAGGAAAGTTGTTTAAATGCTGAATACATGCGCATAACAGCCAACATATATTATGGTCGCTGGCAACATGTGCGCAAGCCTCCCCCAAAAGCCAAAAGTCTTTTGTTCTTTGATGTATTGAAAGGGTAACCATATTTTTTGACTTTGGGACATTCTTTTAACATTTAGGGGCCTCTAAAGTGAGCCTTTAACAGTTACATACCCCACACATTGGTATGTTTCATTTGAGACATTATTAAAGTACCGAAAACAAAGGTTAACCATTCATTTTCTTCGTGGGATCCAATCATGCTTCTGGAAATCTATCAATGACAATAATTCACTGATTTTAGGGAAACATAGATGTGTGTAAAATTTAATTGGCCTTGGAATTTATAACTGAGGTCGTTTCAGAGGTAAAAATTTACATGACGCCACTTTAATTCCTGCCAGAACATCAAAAAGAATCCGGGTTTACAACGCGTTTTGTCAAACATGACACGTGTCGTTTATTTTATTTACCACGAAATTTTGAGGTGTTACATCCTCACCCCCTTAAAAATAAATCTCGACCCGAGATTTACTGAAATAAATAAGGGTATTTTTCTTTCATGGTGGATTCTAACTCCCACGTATATTCGGGACCTCTACGGGCATCCCATTTGACCTTTACAAAAGGTATATGCTTCCTTCGAAGCTTCCTTACCTGTCGATCTTCAATCGACAAAGGTTTTTCCACAAATTTTAAGCTCGCGTCTATATGCACATCTGTATGTGGTATGACCTGTGATTCGTCAGCGGAACACTTCTTTAGATTGCAGATGTGGAACACGTTGTGAATTCCACTGAGCTCTTCTGGTAAGTTCAACTTATAGGCAACTGACCCGACACGTTCGATAACCTCGAAAGGTCCTATGTATCTCGGGCTTAGTTTGCCTTTCTTACCAAATCGCATCACCCCTTTCCAGGGTGACACTTTAAGTAGGACTTTGTCACCTACTTCGAAGTGAAAATCCTTACGACTTGGATCAGCGTAACTCTTCTGCCTATCCCGGGCAGCTTGGAGATTGTTACGAATCTGGACAATCTTGTCCGTCGTTTCGAACACGATCTCTGGTCCTGATAACTGGACTTCTCCAACTTCCGCCCAACAAACAGGCGATCTACACTTTCTACCGTATAATGCCTCAAAAGGCGCAGCCTTTATGCTGGTATGGTAGCTATTGTTGTAGGAGAATTCGATCAATGGTAGGTTTTTATCCCAGTTACCTCCCAAATCGATCGCACATGCACGCAGCATGTCTTCCAACGTTTGAATAGTACGCTCACTTTGACCGTCAGTCTGAGGATGGTAAGCCGTACTAAAGTTCAAACGTGTGCCCAAAGATTGTTGGAAACTCTTCCAAAAATGTGACGTGTACCTAGTATCCCGGTCAGAGATAATAGCTACAGGTATGCCATGTAGGGCTACAATCTTATCAACGTATAACTGGGCTAGCATGTCGGAGCTATAAGTCTCCTTGATGGGTAGAAAATGAGCTGACTTGGTCAGTCTGTCAACTATAACCCATATTGTATCATTGCCTTTCCTTGTCTTGGGTAACTTGGTAATAAAATCCATGGTTACCATTTCCCACTTCCACGCAGGAAGTTCAGGCTGTTGTAGCAAACCTGACGGTTTCTGATGCTCGGCTTTGACTTGTGCACATGTCAAGCATTTTGCTACATGGGCGGCTACAGACTTTTTCAAGCCTATCCACCAATAATTTGCCTTCAAATCCTGGTACATCTTATCAGCTCCAGGATGAACGGAGTATTTGGAACTATGGGCTTCCTGGAGGATGACATTACGAAGTCCTCCAAAAATTGGAACCCATACTCGTCCATTTAATCGTAAAATTCCGTCATTGCTAAGAGTTAACTGCTCCTCAGTCACTCCTAACTTTTCATTAGGATAGTTAGCTTCCAACACAGCTTCTTTCTGTGCAGCTAACAACCTATCCATCAAATTATTCTTTATCTCCATACGCTTGGCGTTAATTCGGATAGGCTTAACCCTTTCCTTCCGACTCAAGGCATCGGCGACTACATTCGCCTTGCCGGGATGGTATTTGATTTCACAATCATAATCATTTAAAGTTTCCATCCAACGGCGTTGCCTCATGTTTAACTCTTTCTGATTAAACAGATGTTGGAGGCTCTTGTGATCAGAATAAATCACACATTTGATACCATAAAGATAGTGTCTCCAAAGCTTCAGTGCGAATACAACGGCACCCAACTCCAAGTCATGGGTGGTGTAATTCTTTTCATGCACTTTTAGTTGTCTTGATGCGTAGGCAATCACCTTGCCTTTCTGCATAAGCACACACCCCATGCCAGTGTGCGAAGCATCACAATAAACCACAAAGTCTTCAATTCCATCTGGCAGTGTCAGTACTGGGGCGTTGCTCAACTTTTGCTTCAGAATATCAAAGGATTCTTGCTGTTTAGGGCCCCAAACAAACTTAACCTTCTTCTTAGTTAAGGAGGTTAGGGGTGCAGCAATCCTTGAAAAATTTTCAATGAAACGCCTGTAATATCCTGCCAATCCCAGGAAGCTACGAATCTCCGTAGGCGTCTTTGGCTCTTGCCAATTCATAACAGCTTCAACTTTAGTGGGATCCACTTGGATACCACGCTCACTAACCACGTGTCCAAGAAATTGGACTTCTCGTAGCCAAAATTCACACTTAGAGAATTTGGCATAGAGCTTCTCCTGATGTAGAAGCTTGAGAATACAACGAAGGTGTTTCTCATGGTCAGCTTGATTCTTAGAATAAATAAGGATGTCATCGATGAAGACGATAACAAATTTATCTAAGTAAGGCTTGCAGACGCGATTCATGAGATCCATGAACGCGGCTGGTGCATTAGTGAGCCCAAAAGGCATCACTAGGAACTCGTAGTGACCGTAACGAGTCCTAAATGCAGTCTTGTGAACGTCTTCATCTTTTACCTTCAACTGATGGTAGCCTGACCTTAAATCAATCTTCGAAAAGTAGCTTGCCCCTTGAAGTTGATCGAACAAATCGTCGATTCTTGGCAACGGATACCTATTCTTGATCGTGACCTTATTAAGCTCACGATAGTCGATGCACAGACGCATCGACCCATCCTTCTTTTTAACAAACAGGATTGGCGCTCCCCAAGGAGATGAACTAGGTCTGATAAAACCTTTAGCCAGCAATTCATCTAGCTGCGTCCGCAACTCCTTCATTTCTGTGGGTGCCAATCTGTATGGTGCTCTAGCAACTGGTGCGGCTCTGGGGATGATATCAATCCTGAATTCGACTTGTCTATCTGGTGGTAGGCCAGGTAGATCTTCAGGAAACACTTCTGGGTAATCAGAAATGACAGGGATGTCTTCTAACTTTGGTTTGGGCTCATCAATAATCACCTGAGCCATGTAGATGACACACCCCTTCTTCAAACACTTGGAAGCCTTGAGCATAGTCACGTGCTCAGGTAGTCCATACTGGGTATCTCCCCGAATGGTAAGTGACTCACCAGACGGAGTCTTTATCACTACTTGCTTCATGTTACAGACGATTTGGGCCTGGTTATGAGATAACCAGTCCATACCCAGAACTATATCAAAACCGGCTAACTTAAACGGAAGTAGAGACAGAGGAAAAGAATGGTTCTTAATGGATATAACACATCCATCTAACACAGTAGAGACAGTTTCTATGGTACCATCTGCTAACTCTACCTCATAGTTTGCATTTAAGGTTTTGACAGGTAAATTCAACAATTTACAGAACTTATGATCTACGAAAGACTTATCTGCGCCTGAATCAAAAAGTACTCTTGCAAAGACATCATTTACAAGGAATGTACCTGTTATGACATTATCGTCCTGCACAGCTTCTTTCGCGTCCATTCTGAAGACTCTGGCATTAGTCTTCTTAGCCTCCTCAGGCTTCTTGTTGTATTTTGGGCAGTTGGTCTTGATGTGCCCCTTCTCATTGCAACGGTAACACGTTGCGTCTTTTATCTTTTTGCAATCCAGGGTTTTATGATCCGTGGACTTGCAAATTCCACAAGCAAAGGATTTTGACTGAGTCTGAGAGCTCGACTCCAGTCTGCACTTTCCATAGTGCTGCTTCTTGTAAATTTTACACTTGGGCTTCTCATCAGACTTATGCCCATCCTTCCTCGACTCAGATCCCTTCTTGTTATCACCGTTCCCACGGTGTTTCTTATTCGACCTTCGCGAACCATCATCTTCACGCTTCCTCTTCTCGGCCTCCTTATTCCTCAACGATCTTTGTCGGACCGCATCCAGAGTGAGGGATAAGGAAAGGTCAGTTACAGACCTGAAGGTAACTGGCCGAGAAGCTTTTACACTGGCCTTGATCTCGGGTTCTAAACCACCAATAAAGCGAGCGATTCTTTTTGGCTCCGGGGTTACCAGGTAAGGAACCAACCGGGACAGCGTATTGAAGCTTGTCAGGTAAGCTTGACAGTCGAGGTTCGTCATCACTAACGATAGAAAGTCAGATTCTATCTTCTCCACCTCATGTTGAGGGCAGAAATTTTCCTTGATTAGGGCAATGAATTGATCCCACGACATATTATACAATGGGATTTTTCCGGTGGCCTCGATCAGAGATCTCCACCATGCTAACGCTTCACCCTTAAAGGACTGTGACACAAACTTAACTACATCCCTTTCAGCGCACCCGCTGATATCTACCACCGTGTCCATCTCGTCCAGCCAAGTCATACAGTCGACGGCCCCTTTTTCCCCAGTAAAATCCCTGGGCTTACAAGACACGAAGTACTTATAGGAGCAACCCTTGTTACGGGGTTCTTAATGCAGTACTAAATGCTGAGATGGGACACTTTGATGGTTGGTGGACTGACGGTCATCACCATCTTTCTTGGGTCCATTCTTTTTGGGAGGAGGCTTGCTATGAGCCTCAGAATGTGTCTTGGGTTTTGAATGTGTTGCAGAGTGGGTCCTACTTCGAGTACCACTGAAATCTTCATACTGCCTTTCCAAAGCCTGTGTAACAGCGCCGTCTATAATCGCTTTTAACTCGGCACCCGTTAACGTAATCTGGGCGTTCTCATTTGGCTCCACTGGATGGCTATTTACTTCACTTGAGTTAGCCATTTGTATTGAACTGTTGCAGAAAACAAGGACAATATTTTATTTGGGAGTTTATTATGGAATTACCCCTTAGGGTAACTCGTTAACCATGGTAAACAGAGACCATATTTGGTTAACTTATTAATCGTATTAATTTAGGATTTCAATTAAAATTTATCCTAAACATAAACAATAACAATATATATTAGCACATAAGGCTTGGTCACATGGACAATTTAAATTATAAGCTATGATTTCAGAGAATCAAGACTTTTAAAGTTTGAACCTAGTTCATTACCCTTATCAGACAGGGAGTCATAGCTACCACTGTCTTTTGGCTCGTATAGAAGTGAGCTGGGCCCGTAGGCATCATATTACCACGTATGGTAAAAATATGATCATCTTAATTAATGATCTTAACCCATGATTCAGAGATCATATAATTGGGTTTGGAATCTTCTAAAGAATCCTTATACATATAAAAATGACATGTGATTTTAACGAATCACTTCTGCCAGGAGTGTTAACATGTTTTAAGATGTTAACATGGATTTGAATCTTTTAACTAGGTCTTATCATCTTGGCCCGGTCTTATATTTCACACGAGGCTAGGTTTCACACTTTAAGATTCTTAATTAAATAATTACATAGGCAGATTAATTTAAAAGGAATGCTTTTAATTTATTTATTTCATTTATAAAGTATATATGCACAATTGGCAATCATGAAATTTATAAAAACAACCATTCCATTAATTTATTCAAAGCATTACACACTTGCCCTAAACGGGTCTTTCAAATTACAAATTTACCCATGTAGGGGTTAAATAACACACATGCCCACGCAGGGGCCAAATATCACACATGTCCACGCAGGGACTCATACTAACAATACACCCACGTAGGGGTTCAAACAAACAAGCAGGCCCACGCAGGGGCTCAAAGCA
>JARYGA010061036.1:129861-232131 GCA_030545235.1 Helianthus tuberosus
AGAATAAATCACACATTTGATACCATAAAGATAGTGTCTCCAAAGCTTCAGTGCGAATACAACGGCACCCAACTCCAAGTCATGGGTGGTGTAATTCTTTTCATGCACTTTTAGTTGTCTTGATGCGTAGGCAATCACCTTGCCTTTCTGCATAAGCACACACCCCATGCCAGTGTGCGAAGCATCACAATAAACCACAAAGTCTTCAATTCCATCTGGCAGTGTCAGTACTGGGGCGTTGCTCAACTTTTGCTTCAGAATATCAAAGGATTCTTGCTGTTTAGGGCCCCAAACAAACTTAACCTTCTTCTTAGTTAAGGAGGTTAGGGGTGCAGCAATCCTTGAAAAATTTTCAATGAAACGCCTGTAATATCCTGCCAATCCCAGGAAGCTACGAATCTCCGTAGGCGTCTTTGGCTCTTGCCAATTCATAACAGCTTCAACTTTAGTGGGATCCACTTGGATACCACGCTCACTAACCACGTGTCCAAGAAATTGGACTTCTCGTAGCCAAAATTCACACTTAGAGAATTTGGCATAGAGCTTCTCCTGATGTAGAAGCTTGAGAATACAACGAAGGTGTTTCTCATGGTCAGCTTGATTCTTAGAATAAATAAGGATGTCATCGATGAAGACGATAACAAATTTATCTAAGTAAGGCTTGCAGACGCGATTCATGAGATCCATGAACGCGGCTGGTGCATTAGTGAGCCCAAAAGGCATCACTAGGAACTCGTAGTGACCGTAACGAGTCCTAAATGCAGTCTTGTGAACGTCTTCATCTTTTACCTTCAACTGATGGTAGCCTGACCTTAAATCAATCTTCGAAAAGTAGCTTGCCCCTTGAAGTTGATCGAACAAATCGTCGATTCTTGGCAACGGATACCTATTCTTGATCGTGACCTTATTAAGCTCACGATAGTCGATGCACAGACGCATCGACCCATCCTTCTTTTTAACAAACAGGATTGGCGCTCCCCAAGGAGATGAACTAGGTCTGATAAAACCTTTAGCCAGCAATTCATCTAGCTGCGTCCGCAACTCCTTCATTTCTGTGGGTGCCAATCTGTATGGTGCTCTAGCAACTGGTGCGGCTCTGGGGATGATATCAATCCTGAATTCGACTTGTCTATCTGGTGGTAGGCCAGGTAGATCTTCAGGAAACACTTCTGGGTAATCAGAAATGACAGGGATGTCTTCTAACTTTGGTTTGGGCTCATCAATAATCACCTGAGCCATGTAGATGACACACCCCTTCTTCAAACACTTGGAAGCCTTGAGCATAGTCACGTGCTCAGGTAGTCCATACTGGGTATCTCCCCGAATGGTAAGTGACTCACCAGACGGAGTCTTTATCACTACTTGCTTCATGTTACAGACGATTTGGGCCTGGTTATGAGATAACCAGTCCATACCCAGAACTATATCAAAACCGGCTAACTTAAACGGAAGTAGAGACAGAGGAAAAGAATGGTTCTTAATGGATATAACACATCCATCTAACACAGTAGAGACAGTTTCTATGGTACCATCTGCTAACTCTACCTCATAGTTTGCATTTAAGGTTTTGACAGGTAAATTCAACAATTTACAGAACTTATGATCTACGAAAGACTTATCTGCGCCTGAATCAAAAAGTACTCTTGCAAAGACATCATTTACAAGGAATGTACCTGTTATGACATTATCGTCCTGCACAGCTTCTTTCGCGTCCATTCTGAAGACTCTGGCATTAGTCTTCTTAGCCTCCTCAGGCTTCTTGTTGTATTTTGGGCAGTTGGTCTTGATGTGCCCCTTCTCATTGCAACGGTAACACGTTGCGTCTTTTATCTTTTTGCAATCCAGGGTTTTATGATCCGTGGACTTGCAAATTCCACAAGCAAAGGATTTTGACTGAGTCTGAGAGCTCGACTCCAGTCTGCACTTTCCATAGTGCTGCTTCTTGTAAATTTTACACTTGGGCTTCTCATCAGACTTATGCCCATCCTTCCTCGACTCAGATCCCTTCTTGTTATCACCGTTCCCACGGTGTTTCTTATTCGACCTTCGCGAACCATCATCTTCACGCTTCCTCTTCTCGGCCTCCTTATTCCTCAACGATCTTTGTCGGACCGCATCCAGAGTGAGGGATAAGGAAAGGTCAGTTACAGACCTGAAGGTAACTGGCCGAGAAGCTTTTACACTGGCCTTGATCTCGGGTTCTAAACCACCAATAAAGCGAGCGATTCTTTTTGGCTCCGGGGTTACCAGGTAAGGAACCAACCGGGACAGCGTATTGAAGCTTGTCAGGTAAGCTTGACAGTCGAGGTTCGTCATCACTAACGATAGAAAGTCAGATTCTATCTTCTCCACCTCATGTTGAGGGCAGAAATTTTCCTTGATTAGGGCAATGAATTGATCCCACGACATATTATACAATGGGATTTTTCCGGTGGCCTCGATCAGAGATCTCCACCATGCTAACGCTTCACCCTTAAAGGACTGTGACACAAACTTAACTACATCCCTTTCAGCGCACCCGCTGATATCTACCACCGTGTCCATCTCGTCCAGCCAAGTCATACAGTCGACGGCCCCTTTTTCCCCAGTAAAATCCCTGGGCTTACAAGACACGAAGTACTTATAGGAGCAACCCTTGTTACGGGGTTCTTAATGCAGTACTAAATGCTGAGATGGGACACTTTGATGGTTGGTGGACTGACGGTCATCACCATCTTTCTTGGGTCCATTCTTTTTGGGAGGAGGCTTGCTATGAGCCTCAGAATGTGTCTTGGGTTTTGAATGTGTTGCAGAGTGGGTCCTACTTCGAGTACCACTGAAATCTTCATACTGCCTTTCCAAAGCCTGTGTAACAGCGCCGTCTATAATCGCTTTTAACTCGGCACCCGTTAACGTAATCTGGGCGTTCTCATTTGGCTCCACTGGATGGCTATTTACTTCACTTGAGTTAGCCATTTGTATTGAACTGTTGCAGAAAACAAGGACAATATTTTATTTGGGAGTTTATTATGGAATTACCCCTTAGGGTAACTCGTTAACCATGGTAAACAGAGACCATATTTGGTTAACTTATTAATCGTATTAATTTAGGATTTCAATTAAAATTTATCCTAAACATAAACAATAACAATATATATTAGCACATAAGGCTTGGTCACATGGACAATTTAAATTATAAGCTATGATTTCAGAGAATCAAGACTTTTAAAGTTTGAACCTAGTTCATTACCCTTATCAGACAGGGAGTCATAGCTACCACTGTCTTTTGGCTCGTATAGAAGTGAGCTGGGCCCGTAGGCATCATATTACCACGTATGGTAAAAATATGATCATCTTAATTAATGATCTTAACCCATGATTCAGAGATCATATAATTGGGTTTGGAATCTTCTAAAGAATCCTTATACATATAAAAATGACATGTGATTTTAACGAATCACTTCTGCCAGGAGTGTTAACATGTTTTAAGATGTTAACATGGATTTGAATCTTTTAACTAGGTCTTATCATCTTGGCCCGGTCTTATATTTCACACGAGGCTAGGTTTCACACTTTAAGATTCTTAATTAAATAATTACATAGGCAGATTAATTTAAAAGGAATGCTTTTAATTTATTTATTTCATTTATAAAGTATATATGCACAATTGGCAATCATGAAATTTATAAAAACAACCATTCCATTAATTTATTCAAAGCATTACACACTTGCCCTAAACGGGTCTTTCAAATTACAAATTTACCCATGTAGGGGTTAAATAACACACATGCCCACGCAGGGGCCAAATATCACACATGTCCACGCAGGGACTCATACTAACAATACACCCACGTAGGGGTTCAAACAAACAAGCAGGCCCACGCAGGGGCTCAAAGCAACATACCAAAATACACCCACGCAGGGGCTCAACAGTAAATACAAGAGAAAATAACTGTGGAAGGATTCAACGATCCTTCTTGTTCTTCCCCTTGATCAATCCCACTAATCCCTGGAAGAATGTTTGCCTCTCTCGGCGGTCCTCGTGAACTACCCGTTCAACCTGATCCAACCTCTGCAGGAGTTCTTCATGTTCGGGTGGTGAGAATCTAGGTGGTTGCGATTGAGCTCGGATGATGGGTCTAGGAGGTATCGCGTATCCCTGAGTCGGGTAACTCACCCCCCATGGATCCCCATAGGGTCCTTGGGTGTTGTAGTTCGCTGCTAACATGTACGGATCAGCCTCCGCGTACCCATAGTCGTGATGCGTTGGGGGTTCAAACGGGTTGTATCCCATGCCACTCGTGTATGTCGGGATTGGGTTATCGAATCCCATCGGCGGTGGTTGTAGTACAGCAGGGTTGGAGGGTCCACCCATTTGTGGGTCCTCCTGGTGGGGCGGGTAGTGACTAGCACTCGACTGACGTGGGGAGCTAAAATGAAAGTCCCCTGGTCGCACCGACATGCGGGCACCGGTTCTCCTACGCCTTGGCGGTTGAGGAGGTGCCGGTTGAACTGGTGGCGGTGGAGGTGGTGGCGTAACTGCCACGAATCGGTGATCCTCGGATGAATCTTGATGATGCGGCTGTGGCTGTGGCTCCTGCTGCTGCTGAGACTGCTGCTGCTGATGCTACCCATGAGACGACGAGTGGTGTGATGGTGTATAATACCACTGGTGTTGATCGAACAGGGCTTGGAAACTGTCTGGACCACCATAGGGTGATCCGTGAAAAGACGATCCGTCGGAGATTTCGATCGGATGGTTTGGAGTACCACTCGCCGGCATGACGGGGTCCGTATCCTCGTCCATATCATCCGCGTGATCCCCTGAAAAGTGGTCCTCTGGACCCAGTGGGTTAAAACCCACGGGTTCTGGTATGAATCCTACCGGGTTAAACTGTCCCCGAAAGACAGGTGTAGGGTCTCCATATGAATGATGAGATAGGGATCTCTGAAGTGGTATGTATGAAGGCAGAGGGTTGTTAGGCTCGTCTTCTGAATGTGGTCCGTATGAATTGTGGACCGGAGGTGTCGAGCTGTGCGAAACAGATCGTCTCGCTGGTTCGAACAGGTTTCTCCTGTTCCGTCGTGGACCTTCGCTTTCCGTAGCAGGTTGGGCTCGTACATTTGACGGTCCAGCTTCATGGTCATTGGGGGCGGCTACCGGCCCCTTTCCGCGTCCTCGCGTACGCAAGAATCTCGGAGGCATCTTTGTTATTCCTGACAATAAAGCATGAGCTAACAATAACAAATATAAAATTTAAGGACAAAAACAAAACTAAATAAGGTGGAATTTGTCCTACGTTATAAGTCTAGACTCGAAGGTTTAGATATGTGCAATTGTGTAACTGAGATTAAACACAAAAGGCTAGTGTTTAATTCACTCAGAGTTGGCTCTGATACCAACCTGTCACACCCCGATTTCCACGTGTCACCGGTGGGCCCGGTGGGGGAGTATCGTGACGTGGTTGGCAACGTAATAGTCAAACAACACAATATAATAATGCACAGCGGAAGCAAATTTAAAATAAGATACAACCGAATTTATTTATTGTAATCAAAGTCACAATATCCGGATGTTTTATCCACAGTAGGATCGAAACAAAATAAGATTAATTGTTCAACAGACTTCTGGCATCCTAAGCTTGCAAGACTTTTTATTGATGCTTAGGAGACAAATCCAGCCAATTTCGTTTAGTACCTGCATTCAGTCTTTTTGGGAAAATACGTCAGTTTACACTGGTAAATACATTCAACTGACTCATTTTGGAAAATGATTGAAAATTGGTTTGGATGCACATGGCATAAACATTTTTATTTAACTTGGGAGAATTATTTAATAATATAATCTTGTGAACGAATTACATGTTACTTATGCGTTCAGTAGCCCGAATCTAGTCCGGGTTAAAGATCAATAGACACACCACATCATTGAGTTATACACGGACGGTGTACGCCTACACCCCGTGCTCAGGTCGCGGCCATCTCGTAAGATGATGCCAAGGATATCCGGGACATGGTCATTAACCCCCCAAAGGCTGTAAAGTAAACAAGACTGTTTAAACGAGCCGATCAAATTATTCAACTACCCACTAAGCGTGGAGATTTGATGCCCGATCAAGCGGTACGCTATGTACTGTAACCCAAGCCCGTATAGGGAAAATAAGTTAAAAGTATTTACCTGATGTAAGTATAAATCACAATAAGCAGAATGCACGTAGCTTTTACTGTTTCTCCTAATCTGGAACGAAGGTTTAATATAACCTATTAGAATTCTAACGGGTCTTTTATTAAGCTTAAGCTTAGACCGGCTAGTTTCAAGATACGGTTCGTACGCACGATTAAGCGAAGACCGGATAGAATGTGATTCAGGCCCGACAAGTTTGAAGACTTGTTTAATATGGGTTTATTATTCACATTCTGGATTTTGAGATAAAACCGTTAAGGTTTGACCCGTTTCGGCTAATTTATGTAAACTTGTTACATAAACCGAACCGTACGCGTAATAAGCGTGACGGGTAGTCATGAGAGCTATATACAGGTTTCCTAAGTTAATTATGTCTCAAATATGTTGTGACATCAGTAAGGTGTCTTTTGTTATGCCCGAAATGTGTTTAAACACAAACTAGGCTCCGTAGGGGTAGTTTGGTCATTTAAAAGTTTATAAAAGGGTTTAAGTGACCATCTGAGTTACAGGTCTGATGTAATCAGCACATATACTCAATTTGCTAAGTTACATCAGTAGGTTAAAGCATGTATGTGAAACTTATCATTTTTAGCCAAACTAGGCCCCGTAGGGGTATTTTGGTAATTTCACATAAGCCGAAAAGCTCAAAACTGAAGTCTGAGTTTATC
The DNA here is from genome assembly GCA_030545235.1 of Helianthus tuberosus. NCBI lineage: Eukaryota > Viridiplantae > Streptophyta > Magnoliopsida > Asterales > Asteraceae > Helianthus > Helianthus tuberosus. Next base: position 136,693 of record JARYGA010061036.1, read on the forward strand.
AACCTTTGCTTACGGTTAAAATATGATAATTTGCCTCTTATATCAGTAGGTATCAACCCGGGTATGTCCAATATGATTTTAAAACATACTATGCGTTAAAAACGCTAAATAAGGCGATTAAAGGCCATTACCGAGTTCGATACTTAAATCTGATATTTTTATATTTCCAGAAGGCTTAAAATAATTTATTTATCATAACTAATCAGTGGCACAAGGTTTGGGGTCGTTTAGATATGTAACACTCATTTTATGGCCCGTAAGGGCAAAACCGACAATTACCGGATTAAACCTACGACTACGAGTTATGCTCAGCCTAAAATTAATTAAAAATCTTTAAAAATCCTAAAATAATATATTACATCAGTGGGAAAAAGATTTGATACCAAAGAGTATGTTTAACTAGGCTATACGCTAATTACGCCATTTTATTAACATAAAGCATTAGTTTTGCGATAATGAGCATAACTCTTAATCTACAAGTCAAATTCATGTCAAACTTTGCATAAAAGTTTATATATCAGTATTTAAGGTTTCTACACTTCTACATTTTCATAAATTACGTTTTAAGGTAATAAGGGCATAACGGTCAACATATGAGCAATTAACGGAAACATGCGTATTAATTGGATAATCAACGAAACAAGTACAGAGGCTTATACTATCATGTAGCCTAACCCTAATGAAGCATTAAGGCATTTCTAATTCCATCTAACTCGGGCCAGAACTGAAGTCAACGTGAAAGTCAAAGTTTCGTGACTTTCGGTTCCGAACCGGCTCAAAACTGAGAGTTGTCGAGTCGAACGAGTTTAGACATGTCCGTACACTTATTACCAGGTTATATTAAGTTTAAAACAGTTTACACGCCTCACGTATTGCTAATCGTGCATTAAATCGTAATTTACATAACTGTTGACTTTTTCGGTCAATGTTTGACTCGACAAACGACCTAGTTAGGTCTGGAATCAGTATGTGCCCTTATAAGGGTTTAATACCCATATAATTACCTACTTAACGGTACTTTTAATTCGAGATAAGACTGAGCGATTATATATTAAATTTGAAGTCAAACCGTAATCACGTCGGTTTGACTTTTAACTAAATAACTAAGCTAAAATTTATTATAGAAGGTTAGGCAACTTACAAAGTGTTTAATGATGATTATGGAGGTCTTGTAATCAGCTTGAAAGCTCCCAAAATTGATCAGAAGTGAGAATGAGGATGTTTGCAACTTAGAAGGTCTTATATAATGGTTCTAGACACCATAATATGTTGACAAATAAGTCTATAACTTACCATACCCTTCCAACAAGTGTCCTACATGTTTTAGGGGTTGTTTAGGGGCCAACATATATGAGGAAAGTTGTTTAAATGCTGAATACATGCGCATAACAGCCAACATATATTCTGGTCGCTGGCAACATGTGCGCAAGTCTCCCCCAAAAGCCAAAAGTCTTTTGTTCTTTGATGTATTGAAAGGGTAACCATATTTTTTGACTTTGGGACATTCTTTTAACATTTAGGGGCCTCTAAAGTGAGCCTTTAACAGTTACATACCCCACACATTGGTATGTTTCATTTGAGACATTATTAAAGTACCGAAAACAAAGGTTAACCATTCATTTTCTTCGTGGGATCCAATCATGCTTCTGGAAATCTATCAATGACAATAATTCACTGATTTTTGGGAAACATAGATGTGTGTAAAATTTAATTGGCCTTGGAATTTATAACTGAGGTCGTTTCAGAGGTAAAAATTTACATGACGCCACTTTAATTCCTGCCAGAACATCAAAAAGAATCCGGGTTTACAACGCGTTTTGTCAAACATGACACGTGTCGTTTATTCTATTTACCACGAAATTTTGAGGTGTTACAGTTTACCTCCTGAGAGGCAGGCAGAGTTAAGATTTATATCCCAGATGGGGCTATATTATTATGAAATCTCCATGACGGCTAGTACCATCATTAGAAGAATTGAAATCCTGATTAAGCGAATAAAGGATTCTTATAGCCAAACTCAATATTCCGAGAATTCATTTTAGTTAATTAAGAAAGGCGGTTCATTTTGCTTATGCATTGATTACCGCAACCCTAATTAGACAACAATTAAGAATTGTCATTAGCTGCCCAGGATCGTCGATTTGATCGACTAACGCAAGGATTAACTATTCCTTGGGATTAGTTCTAAGCAGTGGTTGGAATAACCATTTCGCCTTAAGATAAGCTTTTTATAATAGTTGTTATATAAGTATCAAGGTTGCTCCTTTGGAGACCTTGTATATATAAAATATCAAAATGTCCGTTTGATGGACGAGACTTTGGGAAGTCCAATTATCAGGATCAGAAGGTTGCCTTGGAAACAATAGATGAGATCATACAAATCCATAATCGATTGTAAGTTGCCAGTATACGGCAGGAAGTCAAGGATTTATGAAAGTAGCAACCCTCCTAAGTCCTTGTGAAGGAATAAGGTTCAACAAAGATATCACCCTGGAAGGGTGTGCCAATTTGTTAATTATCAGGCTAGTTGAGCTCTGAATATATTGAATCATTCGAAGGAATCGAATGTATCAAGATCAAATAGCTTATAAGCTAAAACCTATTTAAAGAAGTTCGGCGGAGCTCGCAATACATTTCACACTAATGAATTAAGGATGTTTTCGCCAATAAGTCAAGAAGCACTATCACATAATGATATGCAGATTTATGATATAATGAGCAACCTATGTCGATTAAGGATCGACAGGTGAAGAAGCTCCAAAAGGATACATGTGCCTATTATAGAGGACAACTGTGGGAGCTTGGAAAGACTCCAGATATGTTATAGGAGTTAGGTCCATTATGCGACAAAAAGTACTTCCAGCGTTTTAACAAATCTCGAGTTCGAGATTTCTTTTAAGGGGGTGAGGATGTAACACCTCAAAAATTCACGTCCTATAATGTATTGACACGTGTCATAAGCTTGAACGTGTGAAAGAATACTCTAGAGGGACTAAAGTTGACAAACAAGGAAAACTATGTGAATATGAGGGTCCAAGGTGTCAACAATGGATAAATATATTTTTAAAATAGCCCTACAAGATGTTTATACCATTAAACGAATAAATCATGGATCATACGAAGCTAAATATGGAAGAAAGTGAGAGATTTCAAACTACAGGGGTTAAATGTGTCAACATGTTTAAAGTATACCTCTGAGTGACCTTTTAGCAAACCCGAAGCTTTGTAACGGTAAATTATGCTCACTAGAATGTGTGATAAAAATTCCATAAAGTTTCGTTATCGTATGAGAAAGATATGATCAAATTCGTGTACGAGGGGTTAAAAGCGTCAACGTAAGAAATTATGGCTTTTCGAGTGATTACAAAGTTAACCAAGGACTTAACAAAGTTTGTATAAGTCTTGGAACCCTCAAAAGTAAATTTAGAAGGCTTATAGTACAAGAGATTCGGAGGTGAAAAGGTTGCATGGTCATAGCTTGAATAAAAACAAAAAGTTTGTCTCTGGCGAAGGCTTGCGCACCTCAACACTGGGAATGTTACGGTGCGCAAGGCTGCTTGCGCACCTCAACGTCCAGGATGTTGCGGTGCGTAAGCAGTGCATCTGGGCGAAAATGTTGACAGCTGCCTGTATAACCGGTTACACCGCCTTATATGGGTGGTTTTCGAATCCAGGGGCTCCTATATCTGGTTTTTAGCATTATAGGACACCTGGGGACATCTTGTAACCTTCCTAGACTTATGTGTGATGATCCTAAGCTCTTGGACTCACTATATAAGAAAATCAAGTTGCAACTTTTTGGGCATTTGCATTTGCAACTTACTTCTGGAGCTCTCTGGTCTGCAAGCAACTTTCCTAGTGATCACTAAGCATAATTAGGACTCTTGTAAGTATACTTAACCTTTCTAAATTCGTTTTAGCTTAGTTAATTAGCTAAAAGTCAAACCGTCGTAATTAAGGTTTGACTTCGTGATTAATTAACATGTGCTCAGTCTAATCCCGAATTAAAAGTACTTTTAAGTAGGTATTTAGGTGGGTAATAAACCCTTAAAAGGGTACTCTCTGATTCCCACTCTAACTATGTTAATTGTCGAGTCAAAGCTTACTTTAAAAAGTCAACAGAATGTTTATTTCCAAATTAAAGCATAATTAGCGATGTAGGATACATGTAACCTGTTTGATCATTAATGTAACTTGGTAATTAATGTAAGAACATGTCCCAACATGTTCAACTCGACAATTTTCAGTTTAGGCGCGGTTCGGGACCGAAAGTCGCATAGTTTGACTTATACTTTGACTTTCAGTTCTGACCCGTTTAAGCATAGTTTAGAAATGCCTTAGAGCTTTATTAGGACCAAGTTACCTATAAGTATAACCCTCTGTGATTATACAACTTGGTTCATTAGTTATCCGATTCATATGCGTGATTCCGTTAAATGCTTAAATGTTGACTATTATGCCCTTTTGACCTTAAAACGTGATTTTTGAAAAAGTAAAAGAGTAGAAACCATAATTACTAATTTATAAACTTACACCTAAAATTTGACATCAGTTTGAGGTCTAGATTAAGAGTTATGCTCATTAGCGTAATTTGAAAGCTTTATGTTAATTAAATGGCGTTTTTAGCGTATAGCCTATTTAAACCCACTTCTTGATATCAAACTTTTTACCCACTGATATAAAATAATATTTAAGGATTTTTGGAGATTTTTATTTATTTTTAGGCTAAGCATAACTTAGAGTTCTAAGTATGATTCAGTTAATGCCGGTTTTGCCCTTTTAAGCCATAAAATGAGTTTTACAAATCCTTTTGACCCCAAACCTTTTTCTACTGATCTAATATAATAAATAAAGTATTTTGAGCCTTCTGGAATTATAAAAATATCAGTTTTCCTTTGAAAACCCGGAAATGGCTCCAAGTCGCCTTTTTAGGCATTTTTGACGCATAGTAGGTATTAAGTTTTTGTTGAGCACATAAGGTTTGATACCTACTGATATTTTAAGTAAATTATTATATTTTTACAGTAAGCTAAAGTCTTACACTCAGGTTTCCAGTTTTGACCTTTTAAGCCTATGTGAAATTACCAAAATACCCTTAAGAGGCATAGTTTGGTTATAAAGGATAGATTTCACATATATATGATACCCTACTGATATAACCTAGTAAATTGAGTAATTTTACTGATTACATCAGACCCGAAACTCAGGTTCATATTTAAACTCTTTTATAACCTTTTTAATGACCAAAATACCCCTACGGGGCGTAATGTGAGTCTGAATCCGTTTTGGGCATAATATAAGATATATTTCAGATGTCACAACATAATTAAAGCATATTAACTTAGGAAACTTGTATATGACTCATTGGGTTACTCGTTACGCACTTTTCGCGTTCGGATCGGCGTATGTAACTAGTTTGCATATATTAGCCGAAACGGGTCAAACCATATCGTTTTTGTCTCAAAATTCAGAATGTGTTTAAGTTACCCATATTAAACAAGCATACAAGCTTGTCGGGTCAAAACCACATTCTAAACCGGTCTTCGCTTTATCATGCGTTTGAACCGTGTCTTCCTTTTTAAAACTAACCGGTCTAAGCTTAGGCTTAATTAAAGACCCGTTAGGAATCTAATAGGTTATTAAAAACCTTCGTTCCTGATTTAGGAGCCCAATAAAAGCTATCTGTACTTGCTGAATTGATATACGGCTGGGATTGAATTTATATTTAGCTCAGGTAAATACTTTTAACTTATTTTCCCTATACGGGCTTGGGGTACGGTATATAAAATACCGCTTGGTCCGACATTGAATCTTTAATCGAATAGTGGTTAAATCCTTGATATGCTACGTTTTGAAATGTTTTGTTTGCTTAAAGCCTTTGGGGGGTTAATGACCATGTCCCGGATATCCTTGGCATCATCTTACGAGATGGCCACGACCAAAGCATGGAGTGTAGGCGTACACTCGTTAGTGCCGAACCAAATAATGTGGTGTGTCTATTAATCTTTAACCCGGTCTATGGATCGGGCTACTGAACGCATAAGTAACATGTAATTCGTTTACAAGTATTATATTCATATAATTATCCCAAGTTATAAAGAGTTTTGTGCCACGTGCATCCAAATCAATTTTATTAAACTTTTCAAAATGAGTCAGTTAAATTGTATTTACCAGTGTAAACTGACGTATTTTCCAAAAAGGTTAAGTGCAGGTACTAATCGAAATAGGCTGGCTACTCCTAGCATCAATAAAGAGTCTCGCAAGCTTAGATGCCTAAAGTCTGTTGAACAATGTTTCATTTTATTTTCGATCCGCCTGTGGATCCTTTACATTCCGTTTGTAATACTTGATATTACTTTATATCGGTTTGTAATATAATTATCTTTTGCTTCCGCTGTGCATTTAAATATTGTGTTGTTTGACGATGATGATATCAACTACGTCACTGTACTCCCCACCGGGCCCACCGGTGACACGTGGAAAATAGGGGTGTGACATATTTGGTTTTAAACAACAGGACATTGATATACAAGTCTGAAAGTGGAGTCGAAACACTAAAAATCATTTTTGAAAGCTTTCACCCATCACAATACATATCTGCAAGTGGAGTGGACGCGTTTGTAGATGTGTTAAACTTTGAAGAGAAAAAAAGGGACAAAAAATCATCACCCTACAGGCTGTTCTTGCCAAGAACAAAATTTGTAAGTTTTTCCACAATAATCACGCATGTATGAATTATACTATTAATCACGCATGTTTGAACCTTAATATGTTACCCACACATATTGAAATGTAATCACGCACGTTAAGGTTGTTAACCAATCATACTAAATGATAATCACGCATGTCTAAATTTAAATGAATACATGTTGAAATGTAATCACGCCTACTATATGATAATCACGCATGTTGAAATTTAAATGAATACATGTTTAAGGTTAATGAAGCATTCTATATGATAATCACGCTTGTTTAATATTAATGGACCGATGGAAAAAATTACCATAATTTTTGCAGCAAGACGAAATGTTTGGGCCATAATACACAGACAATGATCGGTTGAAAGTATTTGCACCAAGCGTAGACGATATACTGTGTAAGTATCAGGTGAAGAAAGTTGACACATTGGATCTAATCTTCATTCCAGTACTACTATCTGATCATTTCTGGTGCCTATGCTTTCACTTGAAAAATGGCGAAATCGAGTTAATTGATAATTCTAAGTTTGACTTGAATAATAGCAAACGCTACCGTGGGCGCCCCGAAAAGCTGGTAATTCTAATTAGCTTTATATTACTACAATGAATAGGTACTAATATGATTTTTTTCGTGATTATAGCGAAGAGTTCTAGTACTATACCTAAAAGGCAAGATTCGACAAAAAGAGTGGATAACAAACTTGGAAACAGCAAGCATAATTCGAAAGGAAATGGATTGGAGAACTCTTCAAAATGGTTATGACTGTGCTGTCTTCACTATGAGACATATGGAGACATACAAAGGAAAATCTCCATGGAATCCGGGTTTTGAGAACGAAGATAAAAAGAAGATTCAAGACTCACAACTTCGATTCTTGCGGTACCGATATCTTAGTAAGATTGTATTGTCCGACTACAATCTTATAAGGAAAGAAGTATTCGACAAAGCTAAGGAATTTACGAAGAAAGCGAGCACTGTAGATATTTTGCGTGATCTAGATAACAAAATTAAGGACCGATTGGATCAGTTCTTCAACCTTAAAAAGGTGAAACAAAATGCTAAGTCGTAAAACTACTTTGTTGATGTTCTTTGTTGCAAACATCTTAGACATCTTGGTTTTTTAATTTTATTTTTAATTCTTAAACTTTCTGATTAATCATAAACTAATGGGACAATTTTCTTATTCAACACACAATTTCCATACAAAATAGAACACTTAGATAAACATAAAAAACGCATGATTTCACTACCTAGATGATTGATGATACATAATAACCATCAGAAATAGGACTACAAAAACTTGATCTTCTTGTCCATAGAGCATCCTAATACGGCTATTGCATCCGCAAGCTCCTTCAACTGTTTCTCATCCCGCTTGCCAAGATCAACCATAAACATCATAGCCACCTCTTTGACACTTGAATCTGTCATACCAGACAACAAATTGAAAATCTCGTCTCGCCTTTTCATGTTCTCTCTGACCCTAGAAATGTTAGTTTCCAACAAGTCTTTACAGACTTGTCCTCAGCTATTTGTTCCTCTATCCTCTTTTTAAGATAAACACGCATACCGGATGATGAAGAAGAACCACATGATGAATTAGAAGAATCTGCCATCTTTTAAGATAATATTTGAATGGTCTTCCAATGATATATAAAAGGAAATAGCAAACAAGAGGACAACTAAAATTATTAACCATGACAACTGTATGGTTCAAGGGAATCATCCTAGCTATTTTTTTGGAGTTTTCTTGGTCCAGTACAGATATTATGTAAGAAATATCACGCATTTACAAATTATCACACATGGATAAAAAATCACGCATGTATTAAAAAATGACGCATGTAACAACTTATCACGCATGGATATAAGCAATATTAAAAATGACGCATGTATAAACTTATCACTGAAATAATCACGCATGTATTAAAATAATCACGCATGTATTTTATCACTGTGCATTATTTAAGCTACTGAGATTTGTTAAAAAATATTAAACAACATTCAGGATACAAGTTGATATAAAATATAATTATTCCTAATAATAATGAAACCTACACATAGACTCTTAAATCGATATGACTAGTCATTATGTAAGATATCTAATTTTAATTACCAAATCTCTCTCAACTACCATATTAATTCACAATCTATATCCATATATCATCCCCCATACATTTATGCAAAAAAAAATAACACCTCTCTTAAAAGAAAACAACAATGTCTACTGATCCCTCAAGCGAAGCAATCAAGGAGCTCCTGTCAACCCGCAGGTTGACTGAGCTTGCTTCTAATGTTAACTCTTCTAACTGTATTCTGGATGTGCAGGGGAGGCTCTTAGAACAGCAAAAGAAGACACAGGAAGTCTGGGGGAAACTCCTAGAAGAACCAAAGTCTTCATTGAGGGACAATGGCATAGAGATGATGAAGGATCAGACATCTGCAGATAACTTGGTTTACTCATATCTGAAAGATGCAGTGGAGACGATTACAGAGAAGATGGAGAAGTCTGAGAAGGAGCTTGGGAAGATATTGACACCGAACTAAGTGGTATGGCTGATTAATCCACTTTTTTATTTTTATTTTTGGGATGCCCTAATGTTTGTTGGTATTTTGAACTATGGTGGTTTTTTGTGTATTAAACTCATATGTGTGTATATTTAGGGAAATCATCCAGGGCTTAACTATAAACATGCTTTCATACTTTTATCACGCATCTATAAATGTTGTTTTATGATTATTAATTTGAAAAAATGCATGTTAATTATTATCACGTATGTGTCTTTTTTTATGACGCTAGTTATGATGATGAAAATATGTGTTTGGGTATGTTTTGGGTGGAAATCGCTGTGAACAAGGGTTAAGACAGGTTATGCATAAATGTTAGACTGCGGTTTAATGGTCATTTGAGATCTCCATTTCACCCTGATAGTCCTGTATAGTTATGATTAATCACGCATCTGCTTATAGAAAAGGGGTAAAAAAGAATCAACTGAGATATTTAATCACGCATATCATGGTAAAATGTTGTGAATGTCACAGATTACATAAAGTTGTGTCTTAATAAAATCATGAAATATGGAATGTTTAAATGAATGCAATTATGGTTCAACCATTACTCGTCTTCCCATTCAGAATCACTATCATCTACTTCGTCAACCTCCTCATACTCCTCCTCTTCCTCACCAGTTTCTACCTCCTCGTCCTCTTCGTCAACTAAACCAGGATCATTCTCTAACTGAATTGCTATTCTTTTCCTCCCCTTCTTATTGGCATTCTTATCGGCAGCACTAGCTTTACCCTTTAAAACCTTGCAAGTACGAATATCATGACCTTTGATATTGCAAACACTACATGTCCGACTTCTCTTGCCTTTTAGACTAATAATTTTCTCTTTTTTTGATTTAATCCGCTTATGTGAACCGAGTCCTTTGTTTCTAATACCGGTTGGCACACGGACTGTAGGAGGAGCATCAGTGTTCGGTTTCTCATAACCTATTAACCTTGAATATCTATCAAACTTAGGGTCGATGGGCTTGGTTATGCGAAGATCATCAACCATTTCTTTCATCTCCCTCATCCGATCCCTGACTATAAGTAGATGATCGAAATCTTTCATCAAGTTACCAATAAGATACTCTCCGGTCTGCATAATCTCATACGCAACCTCTTTGGCCTTTTTATGCGCATCATTATCATCAACACTTAAATCAAATGTATTATTTTAGATCATTCGGTACCACGTCTTTGGTCCATCTTCTCATAACGTACTTGTTGGGAATTTCTTTCACTTTGAACATCTTGAACACAAAATATATATGTTTGCACAACAATCCATATTGTTCAAACCTGCGACAACTGCTGATGCAATTACATCCTCCCCTTTCTTGAAACAAACCTAAACAAAAACAATCAAAAATTAAAAATCAAATAAAAAAGGCACGTTGTTATGTAATAACGCATGTTAGCTGTTCTAGATAGTGTTACATCTAGTAAATCGTCTCCGTGGGCTTTCCAATCCTTCATACTTATCTTCAAAAACGGTTCCTCAATTTTAGTCTCCATAGGAAGGCACTCAGACAGTGTTCCTTGTAACTCTGACTGTTGATCAGCAAAAATTGACCTGGTGTAAATTTTCATAGCATCATCCTCTAAAGTAGATTCAGAAAAGTTATCTGGGATTGTATTTCTAGATATATGGTCATTCTTCCAATGGTTGAATCTTTGCACGTCCATTGCACCATCAAAATGGTTAAAGAACTCAACAAGGGTAAGTTGAGAATTGGCCACTTGACAGAAAAAATGGTCTTCGCTCTCTGATCTGGAGGTGGTCCGCATAAGCCCAGACATAGGCTCATAACGATAGAAAGATGGAATCCATGAAGATCTCATGCCAAACATATCATCAATCCATTTATTCTCGGTCAGACCGAATTCAATCATTATCAGCTTCCATTCTATCTCAAACGTTTCTGGTGCAATCGAATCGGTCCATACAATGTCACACATACGTCTCTTGAACTCTTCGATGTTACATAACTCATGTCCCACCTATTAAAACAAAGAAGTGGAACTTATTGAACAAGGGCAAGTAAAAAAAAATGAATGTATAAAATAATAATCACGCAGGTTGTAATAATAATCACGCATGATGAACTTTTTTTGAACTACGGGCAAATAAAAATCAGAAATCAATATAGTTATTACGCATGTTGTAATAATAATCACGCAGGTTGTAGTTGAGCCTAACCTTATCAGCAAGTTTCTTCATTATGTGCCACATACATAATCTGTGCCTACTCTTATCGAACACTGCTTCGATAGCTTGTTTCATCCCGGGGTCCTGATCAGTGACGACCACTTTCGGCTGCTTACCAAATGAGTCCAAAAATGATTGTAAAAGCCACTTGTATGATTCAATGCTTTCGGATGCTAGCAACCCGGCTCCAATTGTCACATTCCGACAGTGGTTATCAATACCAGTAAAAGGTACAAAAACCATTTTATACCTTTAAAATGTGGATTAAAAAATGAATAAAAAACAAGAAGATTATACAAAAAATAAAATAACAGGAATAACATTGAAGTGAGGACTAACTTGTTGGTTTTAAACGTAGCATCAAACGATATGACATCTCCAAACTCAGTATAGTTACGTTTGCACAAACCATCGGCCCAGAACAGGCCAGTTAATCGTTTGTTTTCATCGACTGAATGAACGAATGAATAATCAACCATAAACTGCTTTTTATCAGTCAACCTATTGATAACCATATCTGCATCATACTCTCCGATATAGCTATGTATTCTAGCTCTAAAATTCTTGCAATCGTCTTTAGTTGCGCCAACATTTTCAAAACCTCCATATCTTTGTCTCATTATATTGAAGGCTTTCACTGGCCCAAGATTCAATGTACCAAGCTCCCATATCATCTCTTCTTGTGTTTCGGAAAAATGTCTATAAGCTGGTAATAAATGCATATCTTTGGGACACACGAATGAATGATTATGCGACTGAACAAACTTATCAACCTTATACAACACCCCATCCGTCGAACAAAGCTTAATTTGAGCTTTACAGCCAGTTCGAATAGTTGGTCTGTTCCTACGTTTATATGGCTTAGACAACTTCGAATAAGGATCATCAAATTCCCGTGGTTTATGCCCCTCCTTTGAACACACAAAGTATTTAGTCTTGATAATACCACCAACATGATGTTCACCTCCTTTTCGAGCAGAGAACCCTGCCTTCTTGGCATATGTCTGGTAAAAAAACATATGCTTGCTCTATGGAAGAGAATTCCATTCCGATAACAGGAACACATGATGAAGCTACCTCCGGAATATACAATCTTTCATCTACACATTTTAAAAATGACAAAAAAAAAAAATTAACAAGACATCTAAAATAATACCGCAGGAAGGAAAAAATGACACACAGGGAAAGAACAAATCACGCAAGTTGCATAAAAAATAATAACGCATAAAAAATAATACCGCAGGAAGGAAAAAATGACACACAGGGAAAGAACAAATCACGCAAGTTGCATAAAAAATAATAACGCATCAAAAATAATACCGCAGGAAGGAAAAACAAGCATCCAGTAATGTATACTTCTTACATATAACGCATGGTTAGTGAAATTACACATGTCTTCTTCAATACATGCGTGATTATATAACATTTCAGTACATAGGTTATAAAAACATGCGTGATTATATTACATTTCAATACATAGGTCTTCTTCATGATAATAACGCATGGTTAGTAAAATTACACAGGGCTACTTCAATACATATCTTATAAAAAATGATGCACGAGCAAAAACAATACATCATACAACAATCATTTGGTAGAATTCTGGAAAATTGAAACCATTTAATTGACAACTTACTGGTCTGATCGTCTAATAGAATGTGGTTGTCTGATGTCGGATTCCTATATTGCTCTGCAGCATCATGACCGGCATTGACCTCAGCATCTTCAAATTCAATATCATCTATGTTTCGAGCATTACTACTCTGTGGATCCATTACAAACAATAAGTGATGTAAACCCTAATCGCCCACAAATAACTGCTAATTTGAAAATTTGAAAAACTGAAACTATTTGAAACTGATACGGATCGTAATTACCGGGATGCAGGAGATAGCGAACTCGCATAATTTCCTTGATGCTAGTAAATGTATGAATTGCCCTGGTTCAAGAATGAAAAATGTCTAATTTGCCCTTAATGAAAAATCTTAATCGCTGCGACGCGTTTGTTTAAAATTAATCACGCTTTAATCACAAAGATCTGACAGTCAGGATAGTGTCGTACGTGAAGTATGATTAGGCATTTTGTACATTATACTTTCTATATATATATATATATATATATATATATATATATATATAGTGTGAGGTTCATTGGGGAACACTAAAAAAGTGGGGAACAGTGGGGAACCGACTCAAACGAACTCCGATTGGACTCATTCCAGTGGCGTTGGAACCGGCTCGTCGAACCCTAACTAGGATCTCTTAACCCTAAACCCTAAATCATAACCCCTAAACCCTAAATATATTAAGGTTTGGGTTTAAGGGTTTAGCTTTAGGGTTTAGCTTTAGGTTTAGCCTTTAGGGTTTATAGTTTAGATTTTACGGTTTAGCTTAGGTTTTAGCCTTATTTTTTAGCTTTAGGGTTTAGAGTTTAGGAGTTAGGATTTAGGGTTTAGGGTTAAGAGATCTTAGTTAGGGTTCGACGAGCCGGTTCCAACGCCGCTGGAATGAGTCCAATCGGAGTTCGTTTGAGTCGGTTCCCCGCTGTTCCCCACTTTTTAGTGTTCCCCAATTAACCTTCCCCTATATATATATAGGGTAAGGATAGTGTAAAAAGGGCCTAAAGTGTGAGAAGTGTATTATAACACTATATATAATACTATATAACACCATATAAACACCGTATAACAATATGTAACACCATATAATACCATATAACACTATGTAACACTATATATCATTATATAACAAATATAACACTATACATCTATCATAGACATGCTATCAGACAACCTATAGTGTTATATTTGTTATATAATGATATATAGTGTTACATAGTGTTATATGGTATTATATGGTGTTACATATTGTTATACGGTGTTTATATGGTGTTACATAGTATTATATATAGTGTTATAATACACTTCTCACACTTTGAGCACTTTTTACAGGATCCTCTACCTATATATATATATATATATATATACCAATCCCAACACCATGCCTTTCTTATCTTCTCCAGCCGACGACCAGCCCACCGTTCGCCCACTCTTCTCCGGTGAAACCTCGTCGCACCATTATCCTAGAAATGAGCCGACCTAAACACATGCTGTGTGATTTATTATAACTGGCGACCTAAACGACCATTTATGTGCAGAGAATTAAGTAAGAGTATCTAGTGCGGCTACTATGCTCTCTTACCCATCTCCATTCTAACACCATTTTGACCTAAAGTTTTCATATAAGCGCTTCAAATCCCTTTTTTGCAGTTAAAGTTCCCATCTTTATCACCCCCACAAACCCTAAATCAGAAAAGTCAAATGGGTACCAGAGGAACCAGATCGAAGAAAGTAAAGAGGATCCTCAAACAATTCGATTCGAACAAAGACAATGATCTCCCCTGCTTTTTCCGATCAAATGTAAGACATCACAGGTTTATGAACTCCGGCGCTGTTTCATCGGCCAGATGAAGAGTAACCGATGAAACGCCGACGTGTTTTCAGGTGTCTGGATTATACGTTTGATTTTGTTTTCAGGTGGCGTGAGAATTGGATATGATTTGTATGAGTCAGACATCCGCACCGTTAGTGCTGGATCTTTGAGTTGTAGGTTTCATTAGTGTTCTCGTTATTTTGTCAAGATGCAGTAGTGGCGGGAAATTGAGGCTTTGTTTGACTCTGATTTTGAATCAAATTGATATCGATTCTCAATTGTGTATTGTGTGTGCATCATGCCACAACTTACCCACCTGGTTCGGGGTTCTTTGGGGAAATCAAAATCGAGAACAAAGGTTTCGCTAGTGGTCATCGGAGTGGTGTGTAGGTTTCGCAAGTCCTTTAAGAGTTGAAGTCCACCTGGAACTTCGTTTTTTCCTACGAGGGTAGGGGAGGTTTCACCGGAGAAGAAAGGGAGGGATGGTGGGTTGGTCGCCAGCTCATTTGTCGGAAAATAACGGATAGGTGTGGGTGGGGTTGGGGTTGGTTTATTAATATATTTTTTTATAGTTTTATAATATGTAAGCCCAACAAATATATATATATATATATATATATATATATATATATATATATATAGGTAGAGGATCCTGTAAAAAGTGCTAAAAGTGTGAGAAGTGTATTATAACAATATATATAATACTATATAACACCATATAAACACCGTATAACAATATGTAACACCATATAATACCATATAACA
The DNA here is from genome assembly GCA_030545235.1 of Helianthus tuberosus. Classification (NCBI taxonomy): domain Eukaryota; kingdom Viridiplantae; phylum Streptophyta; class Magnoliopsida; order Asterales; family Asteraceae; genus Helianthus; species Helianthus tuberosus. The sequence goes on from JARYGA010061036.1 coordinate 152,348, forward strand.
CTATGTAACACTACATATCATTATATAACAAATATAACACTATAGGTTGTCTGATAGCATGTCTATGATAGATGTATAGTGTTATATTTGTTATATAATGATATGTAGTGTTACATAGTGTTATATGGTATTATATGGTGTTACATATTGTTATACGGTGTTTATATGGTGTTATATAGTATTATATATAGTGTTATAATACACTTCTCACACTTTAGGCCCTTTTTACACTATCCTTACCCTATATATATATATATATAATACTTAATTTATTTTGATTTATCATTAAAGGTAATTTAGTCATTTTACATGGACTTAACTGAATAAACTAATGACCATCCACACAGGGGACTATCCGAATAACAAACGATCAAACTACAAAATACAAACATGCTATTTTAAAAAGTTAGAGAATAAAGTTGAAAAAAAGACAAATTACAACGACTATTCGGGCAATTAATTAACTCTTAAAATTTAGAAATGATACTAAGTAACCGTTTTGCTAAAAACCTAAAATCCAAAACATGACCAAAACTTCTGTTTCAACCCCTTCTATCAAACGTAGCACCAATCTCACCTTCAATTTCACACACAAAACCCTAGAATTTTCAACAATGGAAACCGAATCAAAACAGGATCAAACAGAAGATCCTCTTCATGATCCACTACTAACAAATCCAAACCCTAACCAAACCTCCGTCACCGAGTCACCGGAATCCACCGTATCTTTCGACTCATCTTCCGATCCAAACCCTAAAAAGACCAGAGAGTTACCGAACTTATCTGATTGCCACAGCTGCGGCGTCCGGATCAACCACACAAACCCTAGGGATCGACTGCAACCGCTGGACAGCATGTGGCGCATTGTTCTCTTGTGCAAGAAATGCACTAAGCGAGTGAGTAATTCCGATCTCTGTTCGTACTGTTTTTCATCTGTTGTTGATGAATTAGATTGTGTTAAGTGTAGTGATTGTGACCGTAGTGTGCATAAGGAGTGTGTGGCTAGGTATGGCCCAGGGTTAGGGTTTACGGTTTGTGTTGATTGTTGGATTCCGGAAGCGATTGCGAAGTCGATTAGGGCGAGGAAGAGGAGGATTAGGAAAATGAATAAGGAGTTATGTGAAGGTAGGGTTTGTGTTGGAGAAATGAAAAGGAAAGTTGTTGTTGGATTGAAAGCTAGGGATGTTGCGGTAAAGAAAGCTGTGGTTAGTAAAAGTGTGGTTGAGTTAGGTAAAGGTGTTTTGAGTGTTGTTGATTGTAGAAATGTTGGGGTGGGTGGGGCGAATGGTGAGGTGAAGGCTGTGGATGATGTGGAGTTGGCGTTTTTGTTGCACAGAGCGATTAACAGCTCGCCTAGGATATCTAGGTGTACTCGTCTGGTGGGGTCGGTACAAACAGATGATGTGCCGATAGCGTGTTATTCTAGAAGGCGTGACGGTAAGAAGATTGTTTTGAGGGATTCGAGTAGTTTGGATGTACCGTTGATTTGCTATTCTAGAAGATACAGAATGGGTTGCTTGAAGAGTTCAGCTTCTTTGAATGCACCGTTGATGTGCTATACTAGAAGGCGTTCTGGCTGTAAAGCTTGTTCACATGATATAGAATGTGAATGCTATATCTGTAAGGCAAGTAATCATGGTTCTACATCATCGGAAGGCTTGAAGGCTTGTAATTCTGGTTCTACTTCGGATTATAGTCTTAGTGACAGCTGTTGTCAAGAAAATGACATAGGAAGAAAGCCTCTTCGCTATCTTTTAAAATACTACAGAGTTGGAAAAGGGAAACCAAGGCCTTCAGTTTTTGCTGAGGATTCGGGCTGTTCTTGTATGGATTTAGCTAATTTGTATCCTGAAGGCATGCCTGATACTAGGAGTTATGGAAATGGCAATGAATGCCTTGAAATTTCGGAGAACTGTGACGATAAAACTGATCGCTTTTTGTTGAAATACAAGAGATCTTTAAGATATGAAGCCAGCATTTAGTTGTAAAGTGGAATAGTTTTCTTCAATGTTACCTTTACAAATTGATTTTTCAGGTATTCTTACTGTAGTTAGTTGTTGATAGTTCATAATGAGGTCTCGTATCATGTATTCATAATTTCGAGGCACAACAATCTGTTATAATGATTTGAACTTCCTTTGTAAGTTTTTACATCTATGTATTCTCTATAAATGTAGTTATTTTTTGTAATGATGTATATGCTGTTGATGTTTGCCTCGTAGTGCGTGGCTTGATGCTCGTAAATTACAGGAATTGGTGTAGAAATACGATCTCTTTTATTATAGTATGCTCTCTAATAGTTTTAATATTAAGGAAAACTAGATATAAGGTTCTTTTGTTGTGCGCTTTATGTCTATTTTAGTTATTTATTTACTTATATTGCCTATTAATCTCCTAGTTCTCTTGTACTCATGTTGGCAAGTATCTAGACACTTATGTCTTATGCATAGTTATCAAAAGCGCTCGCTCCTTCCCGCCTAGGCGATATTTTTGGGCGAGTCGACCTACCTGCGCTTCTCCCTCCTAGGTAAAAGAAGCCATGTGATTTTTTTTTTATTAAAATCCTATCTTATATACATACACCAGATTATAGTTACAGATATGATCTATTTTTTTTGGAAATTATCTCAATCAAATTTGAATTTTAAAAAATTAAAGAGATATCATATCTTTTATAAAAACATATAGTTATATGCAACCTATGCTGTAAACAAACGTTCATTTTTTTCCGGCAAAACATACAATACTACAATTATTTTTCGACCTTATGAGGACTCTACAGTATATTTTTCGACCTTATGAGGATTCATGATGATTTTGGTTTTATTATAAGGATTATGGTGTTCAAATACTTTTGGAATTTGAAGAAAGTGTTTTTTTTCAATACATAATATTATTTTTTAATGTTTTTATGTGCTTGCGCTTTATTTTTTCAGGCCCACGCTTTTTTTTGCGCTTCTCGCCTAGGCAACAGGCGAGGCCTACACGCCTAGAGTGCGCCTAGCGCATTTGATAACTATGGTCTTATGCTATGAAGTATACAAGATTCCTTGTGGTTTTGTGGATATTCTTTGTGGAATTGCTCTTGGTTTTAAAATGCGTGCATAATGCGTGATGCCCCCGATGCGCTGATGAGAGCGCATCGCAACGGTTGATGCATTGCGGTTACGTGATGCGAAGATATTGCGCTGATTTCGCATAATGCGCTTGTCGCATTATGCGCTCTGATGCACTCATCATTGTTTGTTATGTTTTTTCCCAAATTTTATGAAATGGGTTGAGTTTTTTCAATAATTAATATCTTACTTAGTATGCTTGATTTGAACCAAAAAGCACAACCCTTATCTTCTTATTATGTTAGTTGTTCTAGTTTAAGTATGTTTTTATAAGTTATGTATAAATATTTTTTATTATTTTTTTTATAAAGAGCGCATTGCATGCGTGATACGCTCGCATCGCGCATCGGATTTTTGGACCAAACGCATTGGAGCGCATCACGCAATTTAAAACCAAGGTATTGCTTATTAGTCTCCCAGTTCTCTTGTACCCATGTTGGCATATTTTGAGGATATTTTTCTATATTCTTTATCTTTAGCATGCTTCCTAACTTTCGTTTTTCCACATTTTTTTTGTGAAAGTAAAAGGTTGTTGATCTTAGTACAAGATGTTAGTGAATGGGATATGATTTACAATGCTTGGGGGTTTTAATCTGGAACTTTTCACCACACTATGATTAATGTCGATATGAAAGCTAAAATAACTATTTTTTTTTCATTTGCATATTGTTAGAATTGTGTGTCTATTGTGTGTCTATTGTGTGATCTTGTAATCTTTTCAGTAATTAACGTACAAGTGAATTTACTAATTAAATTTTTTGTTACATTTGCATTAAGAGCTAGAAGTTGATTTCTTGCACTTAGCTTTCTGCTGTTCATTGTATAAACACAAACTTACAACTTTGTTGGTGTTTTTATTTAATTTATCTTGGTGATAATTTTTTACATATTAGGATACTAGTTTGGTAGTTCAGTGTATTCGTGTTCATTTTTGAAATTGTTCATAGACAAAGGGAAAGTTCAGGGTAGAGAGTATGCAGGTGCACCTGACGATAATTGTGATTTTAGACTAGAGTTTTTTCATGAGAAGGTCAATTGTGCAGGAAATTGAAAGGCTTTATCATATATGAGCTCATAAGCATGTATCCAGTTAGTCAAGACATCATCTGCTGAATGTTGAGACTAGTTCTTAGTTAGGGATCACAAAGTAACGATGTGGTGAAGAGTAGAAATTGGTAACTTCATGCTACATATGCCTTGAAGACTTGACAACTTTTTTCTGGTTATTGCAACATATGTTTTCCTTTTTTGAGTTGGCATTAGAGTAAACAACAGTGGGTTCTAGTGATTGATATCTCCTGATGAATTTGAAGTTTTACTTTAGGGTTTGTTTGGTTGGATATGGTTATACAAGTAGACCATGGTAATGTGCTTTATTGTGCTGTAAGTGTGATTTATAGGGCTTTACTCGAGGATTCTATTTGCTATTTGTTTTTTTCTTCCTTTTATTTTTTGGTCTTACTGAAAATTTTGTTGCATCATCATGAATTATTTTTCTTCTACAAAACACAGAAAATTATTTGATCTTATAAGTTATAATCTTGGTTTTAAAAGGTGCTTCGCTCTTGCCTCATGTATGCAAGGCGCCTTATATTCAAAATATACTTATACTTTAGACTACTTAATATTCAACATCCTACTAGCTGTTGGTGAGTGGGTCAAGGGCAGCATCCTTGCGGGGCACACTTTTTTAAGCGAAGCTTATAGTCTCTAGCCTGTTAACACCATTTTTCTGAGTTGACGCATGCTGCTCCACCAAATATGTTTTTAACATTTAAGCGGGCATATCACATATGTTTCTCTGAAGTTGTTGATATTATCTGCAAGTTATAATGATGACACTGTGAATGTTCATGGCCTATTCTCAATGGAGTACACATATCTTACAGCTTATTAAACCTGGCACCAGATTCTCCAAACTCATTATTACATTGATGTAACTTGTAAGTGCATTCCTACACAGCCCTCCACCTTCCTAGTGGCTTCTTATGTCTTTTAGTTTGATATTTTGCAATAGAGTAAAATGCCATTTTCGTCCCTGAGGTTTGACTAGTTTTGCAACTTTCGTCCAAAGGTTTGTTTTTCCGCATCTAGATCTAAAAGGTTTTACTAGTTTTGTGAAAATAACGTTAAAAAGCGAGGGACGGTTAATCATGCATCATGTGGTGGCGTTGATAGCCGAAAGACAAGGGGGTACATGCGCTAATCGGCTTTTGTCCCAATTGCTGAGTGTTAGGTGCCTTATGTCCAAGGCTTGATGCAAAACTACTACCGAGCCGGGGGTCTCACTGGAAGCAGCCTCTCTATTCCTACGGGGTAGAGGTAAAGCTGTCTACATCTTACCCTCCTCAGACCCTACCTTAGCTTTGCTATTGGTGGGATATACTGAGTATGATGATGATGATCTAAAAGGTTTGAAATCTTGCCATTTTCATCCAGCTCGTTAACTTCATTCACTTTTCTCTGTTAAATCAGCGGTATTTTCGTTTTTTTATGTTAACTTAAAGGTCAATTCGGTTTTTTTTTACGTTATCACTTTATGTACAAGCATTTAACATAAAGTGAAAAAGACCGAATTGCCCTTTAAGTTAACAAAAAAAGGCAGAAATGCCCTTGACTTCACTGAAAAATGGATGGAGTTAACGAGCCGGATGAAAATGGCAAGATTTCAAACCTTTTGGATCCAGATGCGGAAAAACAAACCTTTGGACGAAAGTCGCAAAACTAGCCAAACCTCAGAGGGACGAAAATGGCATTTTACTTTGGAAAAGAATAAATTAGTTACATGCAACTCTTTCTGCTAACCGTAGCTATCTAAGTACACTAGACGTTGCTTACTGTTATTTACCATCATTATTAAGATTCATTAAGATTTAAGAATACATATTACAGTTAACAATAAGCAATCATTTACTCTTCAACATTTCTCATTTAACAGTTACTCAGTTAGAATAATAAAAATACCTTTAGGAGACAAAAATGTGACCATTCTATTCAACTTAGATTTAGGACACATTTTTATGGGAGTGTTGGTTAATATGTATGATATCAGAAGTGGATTCTTCTCTCATAACTCATAAGGTCCATTGATATGATGTGGTTTGCCCTTCGTATAGCTTCCACTCTCTTCATATACTTTAACCATTTCTCCACTACTTGTGGCTTGACACTCCAGTTTTTTCACCTTCTTATCCCGGGATTTTGAATCTCATTTAAATATTGAGGATTTCACAGTCCTTGATGCTTTTAATGTTTAATCTTTCCATTTTCACCGTGGAAAATGCACACGTTTGATTTTTGTGTGACAAACATAGATTTATGTCATCTATTCTGTACTGCGGTTCTTTGATGGGGGTTTTTTATGTTCTCTATTTTGTTTCTTTCCATGCGGTAATGTAGCTTATAAATGCGGTAAACTATTTGCTTTAGTTTTCAGCTTGCATGATTTCATATAATAGTAATGTTACATCTATTAGATATCCACCAAAGCTGGTGAATTATTGAACTTACAAGTGCAACATAGAATTACACATTATCTACTTTTTTTAGTTCTAATTTAGCAAGAAGAAGTAGACAACTAGACATGCATTTTAAGCTTGTTACCATGGATGCAGACATGATTTTTTGCGATGCTTTATTTAGTATCACTATAAGGGCTTGTGGGTTGCACACTATTTTTATCTTTTCGCACGATCTACACAATTATCATTATTGACACACATTTGTAGATCCACACATGCATACTATATATATCCTCTATGAGGGACTCTATCTTACACAAATAAGTTCCTTTTATCATTCTCTGTGATATAGTATAATCTTTCCCCTTCCGGTTCCATAACCATGGCTGCACAAAATGCTATATGCATTTCGGTTTCTGAGGACAAAACCAAACAGCATGGTCCAGAGGACGAGTTTGACTACTCACAAAGGGGACAGTGGCTGCGTGCTGCTGTTCTTGGAGCCTCTGATGGTCTAGTTTCCGTAGCATCTCTGATGATGGGTATCGGAGCTGTGAAACATGACGTGAGAGCCATGATTCTTACAGGGTTTGCTGGCTTAGTAGCTGGTGCATGCAGTATGGCGATTGGTGAGTTTGTTTCAGTCTACTCTCAACGTGACGTTGAGGTAGCTCAGATGAAGAGAGACAATAGAACCGCTGGAAACAACAATGAGGAGATTAGTGAGAAGGAAGCACTACCAAATCCCATTCAGGCTGCTGCAGCATCTGCCATTGCGTTTATATTGGGGGCCATGGTGCCGTTACTTGCTGCTGCATTTATAGTGGACCATACGGTTAGGCTGGGCGTGGTTGTAGCCACAGTGAGCGTTGCACTTGTGGTTTTTGGGTGGATTGGAGCTCTTTTTGGGAGGACTCCGGTTGTGAAATCTTGTTTCAGGATTCTGGTTGGCGGTTGGATGGCTATGGCCGTTACTTTTGGGTTGACCAAGTGGATAGGGTCTACTGGTCTGTAGTGTCGCACCAGTTTGTATTTTCTATTTTGCTATAACATGCTTGTTGTGGATAAAGCTTTGATTGTGTTCTGATCTGCTCTTAGTGATCTTCAATGATCCTAGGGCCTGTCTTGAATAAATTGGAAACATTTATCTTATGTCACCTTCAAATACCGAATACCTTTTTACTTCCTTTGTTGCAACGATGTTTACTAGTGTTCTGGGTCGATGTTATACGAACGTATGCGTGTGTGTATAGATTGGCACATTTATTTTAACCCCGATACTATGTTGAGAACTGCATAAGCATGTGTACATATTAAACTGAAAAAATGGTTAATTTATCTGTCCCACTCTTTCTTTGACTTTATCTCCTTTCTTCTAACTATTACAAGAAAGTATAGAAATGTGCACACATGCATACACATGTGCACATAGGCATTTGGACATCATCATCATCATACTCAGTATATCCCACCAATAGCAAAGCAAAGGTAGGGTCTGAGGAGGGTAAGATGTAGACAGCCTTACCTCTACTCCGTAAAATAGAGAGGCTGCTTCCAGTGAGACCCCCGGCTCGATAGTAATTTTGCATCAAGCCTTGGACATAAGGCACATAACACTCAGCAATCGGGACAAAGACCGATTAGTGCATGTACCCTTTTGTCTTTCAACTATCAACGCCACCACATGATGCATGATTAACCGTCCTCAACTTTTAACGTTATTTTCACGAAATTAGTAAAATAACGTTAAAATTAGTGCACTTTGGACAAAAGATTATAAATACCATATCTTTAAAATTAGATCTTAAAAATATTGAAATATACATGCATTCTTGGTCAAATTATAATATATAATACAAGGGTTAAAGCAGTTCTCGTGGTTCTCTAAACATATTATTGGTTATCAGATGAACTCCCTTCTCTCTCTTTGTGTGTATATATGTATTTATATGTATATGATTGTTCAAGAAAAAAACACCAACAAAGTGGCCTGCTAATCTATGCAGTTATAGCGGTCCAAAAATCAAATAGTGGTCAAGGTCCGCTATTATATAGGTTATAGCGGTAATTTTTATATCATGCATAATTCATGTGTGTATATATATAAATATATATTTGAAAATTATTAATAGCAATATCAAAATTCGATTTAGAAAGTCCAGCCACGAGAGTCTAGACTCCAGCGATTTAGGATTGGAAGTGGAAGTCCGACGATTTCTAGAGTTAGGTTTTATTTTGTTGAACGATAAAGAACCAAGCAACTAGCATCCAGCGAAGAAGACTTTAGGCCTTGATTTAGGTTTAACTTTGGGTTTGGGCCTTTATTTTTGGGTTTATTTCAAACAGATAGTTGATTAATGTGGGCTTTTGAGCTGAAATATAAAAACTGCTAAAAGCAGTGCTACGACCGCTATATCGGTTTCAGAATAGCGACCTTTAGCACCGGTAATAGCGGAACCGCTACAAGGGACCGCTATTTGAACCGCTATGACATCGTATGTCCGCTAAATGCTATAGCACGCTATTGACTGCATAGCTGTTAATGTACAGTTTATTGTGTACTAATTAAAAGCCATTCAATGACAATGACTGGTGATATTTGATGTAGCTGTTAAAGGGTAGTACTTTCTTGTGATGAAGAATAGTACTTGGTTGATAATAAAAGGTTACATATAGGCTAGTAACCCATAGTCCCATATGTAGCTTGCTTTTGTGTACATGTTACTTTTTCATTGCGAACGCCTAAAACATAATGTATGGGACCTGACTTAAACCCGAATCCAGTGTAAATATGTTACCACAACTTCTCTGTTTACTTGTATATTTTGACTTCTGTATACATGAAAATGAAAGGTGATATGATAATATACCCGTTTATGGAATATGCCTTCTTTCAAACTCATATTTATGTTTTGGGTGGTGTGGATTCAACATTCTTTGTATTTTTTATATCTCTTTTTCAATCACTTGTGGACTGCACACTTATATCTGATATACATTGTTTCATTTTTTATTGAACAGATTGTGGCATTAGTGTGGATTCCACAATCTTTAGTTTTTATCATATTGATTAATCCAACTTTAGCTTTTTGGATTGCACACTTTCCCTTTTGTTTTAATATACAGAAGTTTAATTTTGTTTCTAACTGCGAATTGTCTGCAGGTAGATTTGGGCAGCAAACAGCCGAAATAACGTCATCATTGAAAATACGTATGCGTTGTAACAACTTTCTGAAAATACATGACATATGAATCTTGTCTTGAATTACTGTGTAGTTTTTGACCATATTCCTAAAAACTAGTACAAATTGAATCTGTGAAATAGGAAAGAGTAATTAGTACTTTTTATTTTTAATGCATATCGTTGTCTTTCAGTTAGATAATAACATCTGCATCTTGTGTATCTAGTGCTCTCCCAGAAGATAAAAAGATATGATAAATGATAACCTTTTATTTATATTGCAGTGTTGTACTTCACAGTTATTTCACATCGCAAACGCTGTCACCGTATCACACATCGAGTCTACTGTTTTATTTTTATTTATGTTCATGATTATGCGTACACGATTCAATCTGTATATTTAGGTGCTTTATTTAATTACCATTATCAGGGGCTTGTGGTTTGCACACTATCTTTAACTTTAGTCACCACTTAACACATACTACATATATATATCCTCTATGAGGGACTCAAATCTTCCACAAGTTAGTTCGTTTTATCATTCTTTGCTTATCATCTTTCTTTCATCAACATGGCTGCACAAAATGACGTACGCATTCCGGTTTCTGTGGACAAAACCGAACAGCATGAGCTAGAGGAAGACATTGACTACTCACAAAGGGGACAGTGGCTGCGTGCAGCCGTTCTTGGAGCCACTGACGGTCTAGTATCTGTAGCATCCCTGATGATGGGTGTTGGAGCTGTTAAACATGACGTGCGAGCCATGATTCTTACAGGGTTTGCTGGCTTAGTTGCTGGAGCATGCAGCATGGCGATTGGTGAGTTTGTCTCGGTCTACTCTCAACGAGACGTTGAGGTGGCTCAGATGAAGAGAGACAGCAGAACCAACGATGAGGAGATTAGTGAGAAGGAAGCATTACCGAATCCCATTCAGGCGGCTGCAGCATCAGCTCTTGCTTTTATGTTAGGGGCCATCATGCCGTTACTTGCTGCTGCTTTTATAGTGGACCACACGGTTAGGCTTGGTGTGGTTGTAGCCACTGTGAGCTTGGCGCTTGTGGTTTTCGGGTGGATTGGCGCTGTTTTAGGGCGGACTCCAGTGGTGAAGTCTTGTTTGAGGATTCTGGTTGGTGGTTGGATGGCTATGGCTATTACTTTTGGACTAACCAAGTGGATTGGTTCTATTGGACTGTAGTGTTACATTAAACTGTATTCTTACTTTTGACATGTTTAGTATGACATGCTTGTTGTTTAGATTTGAGCCTTTTGTGAATTCCAGTTCCCTTGGAGTGAACTTAAGTGATCCAAGGGCTTGTCTTAAGTACATCAGAAACATTCATCTAATCTCTCTTTAAAATCATTTGTGTGTTGCCATATCTATCTATATGAAATCATATTAGCATAAAGTAGCAACTATATTATTACCATAATAGTTACCTACATACAAGTCTGGCAAAGCATGGGTTGTGTAACAAGTCAAAACGGATTTGGGTCAAACTATGTTCGGGTCAATTACCATGATAGTGACCTACATATAAATCTGGGAACGAATGGGTCGGGTAACAAGTCAAAACGGGTTGGGTCAAACTGGGTTCTGTTCAAAATGGGTTTTGACGATAATGGGCTTGGGTTGAAATGAGTGGTTTATTTAAGAACTATCAAAATGGATTTAATCGCTATATTTTCTAATGTTGGCTTAGTGGTGACAAGCGGAGGTGGCGATAGCTTAGGTGGCACGTTTTGACTTGTATAAATTGAGTCGACCTAGATTGACCCGTTTGTGTAGTTTGACTTGACACAAATGAGTGCGTATGCGTATGCAAAATATATATTAACCAAATCAACCCATTTCTTGAAAAATGAGTCATGATTGCCACCCGTATTGAGGAGTTTATGAGAGTATATAGGGTACGTTTGATTTGATTTTTTACCTAGTGTTGAATTGCACATCATGAGGATAGATAACCCACCAATTGGAAACATGCCAAATTTTGGCATCTCAACAATATTTTATTTTTATATTTGGTAAGAATATTATTTAGGTCCTATCATCCTGCATCATGAGGATTGATGCATTTGTCAGTATGACAAGTAGAGCTTTCTCAACGAGCGAGCCGAGCAAACATCATCCTTGTTGCGAGTATATATTTATATGAGCCAAGCTGGCTCGTAATCTTCCATTTGAGCTGAACGTTGACTCATATTCGTCTCCAAAATTTGTACGACCAACTAGCTCTAGCCAAATTAGCTCCACTGAATTTTCTCGAGTTATCTGTGATCTAATTCCAAGCGAATTACAAGCAACGAGTTTGTTGAACTGAACGGCTCGGAAGTGATAAACTATTGAAATATCTTATCATTCTATGTAATAGCATTGCTTATTCTGTTACCTGAAACAACTGTTTGGAAAGTAGTTAAATATAGTACAGGAGCCTTATCCTTTTACATTTCATTTTCATGTTGTGGGTGGTGTGGATTCCACACTCCATTCTTTTTCATGCATCTTCCACAATCCTCTATTATAGTAATTGAAAAGTTTCCAACTTTAGTGTGTAGTGCACACTCCCAATTAAGATAACAATCCTAACATTAGATCCCCTAATCCATCCATCTTTTCTTTATGCAACAAATGCTATCCTACACATGTCTCCACTTTCCTCACTATTTGCTATATCCTAACTAGCTTGGCGTTGTGAAAGCGAGTTAAAGAAAAAACATGTAGTTAATTATGTGACAATTAAGATATTTCAATTCTTATTACTTTTTGCAAAACCTGGGAAAAGGGTCCAGGTAATGGGTCAAAACATGCCGCACTAAAAAAATATCATCTTGGTTACCAAAACGGAACAGGTTAAAACTGGTCGTTTTAGGAAAAAAAAAGTAATAAAGTGGGTTCAACCGCGATACTTGTTTTTATCACAGCTAGTGTTGGCTTGTTCTATTTTTGTTCAATCTATTCTATATTTTTTAAGATGCTATATGTGATGCCACTGTTTATTTTGTTGGCTGAAAGATATAGTTTGGTAAGTAGTTTAATGTGTTAGAGAAGGGGCCATCTCCTTTTACAATACTTCTTTATGTTGTGGGTGGTGTGGGCTGCACACTTCATTTTCAGTTTTATATTGTTTCATTTTTATATTGAAAAGATTGTGGCCGTCGTGTGGATTCCACGATCTTCAATTATTTGTGATCTATCGTTATTCTTTTGGTGATATCGATTAATCCAACTTTAGACTTAGGCTGCACTCTTTTCTTTTCATAGAATATGCCTAAGTTCTTAAACTTTTTCTAACTGTGTGTTGTTATATGTTTTTGAGCAGGAAGCAGCCAAGCCACCAGGTGCAGCATATATACCATGACTATTTCTCTTAGAGTAGGTTTGTATTCGAACTTGAAAAACCGTCGAATCATAGCAGAATTCTGATACATAGTTTGCCTCTATATTGTTTAGCGAATAAGCTACTGTTCACAAAATGATTCTGCTTGAAAAGAGCATATTGCAAAGGTTGGCTTGCAGGTGTAAAGCGACACGACTTGTAGACTTCCACTAAATCTTGTCCGTATGCTACGGTTGATGGGCTTTAATCCAGTAGAGATCGTCATTGTGTTCACTACAAACCAAACAAACAGTGAAGAAAAGAAACCAACTAGTAATAAGCAGAAGCTGAGAATAGGGTCATAAGAATAGTACTTTGATGATATTTTTTCTTTAATGCTTGACGGGTCTTGTTACTTTTGTGGGAACTTGCATATTGCTTTGAATAGTAAATATGAGAACATGAATCATCGTTAGGTAAATGATAGCACACTGAATAAACATAATACCATGATGACGAAACAGAAAATGGGGATGGGCAAAACTGTAAATAGAATTAACTAACTGATTGTATTAATGTCGAGCCTGGCAGCCTCCTCTATTTCTACGGGGTAGGGGTAATGCTGTCTACATCTTGCCCTCCCGAGACCCTATCTTAGCTTTGTTATTGGTGGGATTTACCGAGTATGATGATGATGATGGGTGGTAAGTTTTGCGCCACACTCCCTAACTGACCTAGTATTTTCTTACCAATTTGATGGTATCTTTAATCGAAAATTAGGAAAAGAGAAATGAATGAGCGGTATAATCGTCTTGATTATATAATACTTCTATAATCCTGTAACTTCTGTTAGGGGCATGACATCACATCATGATAAGAAGCTGATCCAAGAATAACCGGACAAAATCAAATGGGCTAGAAAGGGGCCCAAATTTAAAACAGGCATAACTTTTGATCTGTCTGGAGTTGCAACATTTTTTTCTATATTTTACAAACATATCATAAGTTAACGGATGAAAAGTTATGCATGTTTTAAGTTGGGTCCTTTTCTAGCCCAATTGATTTTGTCATGCCAATTCTTGGATGTAACTCCAAACGGATCGAACGTTATGCGTGTTTTAAGTTGGGTCCCTTTCTACCCTAGTTACTTTTGTTTCGTTGGTCCAAATACATGGGGTATCATATCACCAAACCAATACAAATGAAAAAATTGAAATAGGAAAGTGGAAAGAGGAATTAACAGTTTTATATGGTTCATTGATAAAGTAGTGGCTATGGTTATATGGCTCACTGATAAAGTAGTGGCTATGGTGTGTATTTCTTCATGGCTCCTTGAGTGTATAATACTAACCTTTGCAACTTGCATATGTGATGCACATGCCTTTTAGTTTCATATACTAAACATAGTTCCCCTAAGTTGCAATGATTTGCTTTGAGTGCTATCTATGGGAGCCATGGGACATGTATAAAAGTTGGTCCCGGTTAAGGATTGTTAACAGGGTAACGGCTTTCAGAAAGCTAAAAGATATGATACCTTTTTTTATTAACTTGGAATTACTATCAAGCCCAAAGGGGGTGGACATATCAGACAACGAGCCAACTCATTTTCATCAAATTGCATATGGTTTGCTTGTGTGAATTGATCAACTCTCCTTTCCTATATTGTACTTATCTTTCAACTATTGGTACTTTGGTAGTGCAAACTTGCTTTTGTTTCTTTATAAAGTTATAATGGCCTTTTGATGTTTTCCTCACCTAATTGTCAAGTGCATGATGGCAACTCGTGTGGATTCCACAAGCCTTGAATATTTTAAACAATCACTATTTAATCTTTTTCTTTGAATGTTTAGTTTTAGGGCATGTTTGGCTAAGCTTTTTAAAACAACTCATTGACTTATTGGCTTTTTGAAAAAATCAGTATGGATGATTTATTGACTTATTGGTTTTTTCCCCTCACATACACACTCATTGCCCGAGCCCCGCTTGCGGTCTGCTCATATAATGTAATATATGTGTGGGCGCTCGGGGGGGCAAAAGCAAAAGTGCACTAATTTTTAACGTTATTTTACTAATTTCGTGAAAATAACGTTAAAAAGAGGGGATCGTTAATCAGGCATCATGTGGTGGCGTTGATAGCCGAAAGACAAGGGGGTACATGCACCAATTGGCGTTTGTCTCAATTGCTGAGTGTTATGTGCCTTATGTCCAAGGCTTGATGCAAAACCACAATCGAGCCGGGGGTCTCATTGGAAGCAGCCTCTCTATTCCTACGGGGTAGAGGTAAGGCTGTCTACATCCCACCCTCCTCAGACCCTACCTTAGCTTTGCTATAGGTGGGATATACTGAGTACGATGATGATGATGATACACACTCATTGCCCAACATCATTTTGAAGCTTATGACTTTTCAAAAAGCCAATAAGTCAATAAGTTGTTTCAAAAAGCTTAGCCAAACATGCTCTTAATATCAGAGTAAATTACAAGTTTAGTCTTTTATGTTTACACTCTTTTGCAGGCGGTGTCCTTTAGCGCAAAAGTTGACAGGTTCTGTACTTAATGTTCTAAAATTTTGCACGTTCTGTCCTTTAGGCCAAACCCAGTTAGATTTTTTTGTTAAGTATGATCATGTGCCTTGCACATGAGGGCATTGATGACATTTTACTCTTCCAAGGGCTATTTTGTAAATGAATTTTATTTGGGGACTATTTTGTAACAAACTTAAAAACAAAAAACTCTCCCAAAACCACCTTGCCCATTGCCCCTACATGCCACCACCCTCCCAAAGTTGTGTTGAATTTCGTGGAATTTGAAGTGTCGACAAAGTTGTGACCATTGCACGCAGGTGGAGGGTTCCGATTCATTGCCGGTGGCGACAAACAGTTGTGGACTAATTAGGTTATTACGTGCTTTGTTACTTTTTTAAAAGTTTTATCCCTAATTTGTTGTTTATTAACTAATTAGATTTGAATCTGGACATATTGTTGTGAGAAATATAATTTGTATTGCAATTTTTTTTAGGTCATGTTGTAAGAAACTATTGAAAGTTGATTCATGTTTAGTGTTTTATTTTTCTCAATCTGGTGTTAATTGGTTAATTAGGTTCAGGTTTGGTGTTTTATTTTTTTTCAATCAGGTGTTAATTGGTTAATTAGGTTTATGAACTGGTGGAATCTGAATATGATGAGGTGTTTTACAATTTGGAGTATTTTAAATAATTAGTTTTTGGTGTTTGGTCTTGATCTATACTTCTTTTTTGGGTTAATGGATTTAAACACCCCCAACTATGGCCATTTGGCCGATGGCACTCTCAACTTTGACTTTGGCTCACACCACTCCCAACTTAACACATAGGTTGTCATGGCACCCCCTCGTTAAATATTCACTAACCAGATTAGTAAATTTAGCCTATGTGGCAATTTTATCTGATGTGGCATGTATGATGTGTCATTTAAATCTGATGTGGCCAATTATTTTTTTAAAGAAATCTATATAATATTTATTATATTTAATAATAATATATACTAAGGATTTTCATTTGTGTGTTTTCTTTCTCTCTCTAACTTCTCTTTCTTGAACGTTCTCTCTGAGGCCGAATGCTCCCTCCTTCTTCTCAATCTGCTTAATCCGTCCAAATTCAGTGTTGTTCTGGTAGATAATGAGTCCTTCAACCGGTGGGAGTTCCCCACCGGAACCAATTTCATCCCCAGTTTCTCCTACTGGTCTCTTTGGGGGCGGTGATTCTCTATCACGCCGCATATCAACAAGGTCTAGTTCTCTGAAGAATAACGAGTCTGTGGATGGCAAACAAGGAAAATCTTCGTCTGGCTCCTCAATTCCAGTCGCTAAAGGTAATCTTAAACCGTCAAAAGCTGATAAAAATCGTCAGCCGCTTGCAAATTTGAACGTACAAGACTATGTGCAAGCTGCGTCGCCTCCAAATCCCCTGCTATCCGTTACCCTTGACCCCTCGCCGTTAAATCCTCCTTCCTTAGAAGATGGTGCTGCTATGGAGGTGGAACATGTTAATGGGACGACTGTGAAAATCCCTGATGTTGCGTTGACCTCCGATGCTGCTGTTATGGCCCTCAATCAGCCGATTTCGAGTCCTCAAGAGCAGGTTACACCTTCAAAATCCCCGTGTACTTTGAATGCAGCCCTGGTAAGTGTTCCGACTCCCACCAGGTGTATTGATTTTGACATGGTTGATAGCAATTTGGAGGTCAACGCTCAGACTGTTGTTACCGCAGTTGAAGGAAATAGTGGGGTTAGGTGGAGCTTGTTTTGAGTGTTTTGCCTGATTTGGGGTTCAATTTAATGATTTGGGGATTGATTTAGGTTTTATAGGTGGGTGGGTGTGGTGGTGAAGGTGGAGCTGTGGTGGTGACGGTGGGTGCAACGGTTGTGGTGATGAAGGTGGTGACGGTGGGTTCAAATTTGAAGTTGAAGTTGAAGGTGGAGCCTGATTTCTTTAAAACCTGGTGGAGCCTGATTTCGTTAAATATATATTCAATTTTTGGATCAGATTTGAAGTTGAAGGTGGAGCCTGATTTGGGGTTCAAATTCTGGATCAGATTAAAAATAAATAACAATACACATCATGTTATCTCATAAAAACAGGCCATGTCAGCATGCCACATCAGATAAAATTGCCACATAGGCTAAATTTACTAACCTGGTTAGTGAATATTTAACGAGGGGGTGTCATGACAACCCATGTGTTAAGTTGGGAGTGGTGTGAGCCAAAGTCAAAGTTGAGAGTGCCATCGGCCAAATGACCATAGTTGGGGGTGTTTAAATCCATTAACCCTTCTTTTTTCGAATGAAGATGAAAATGTTACTAATCTTTTAGCTAGTACTATGGTTTCTGAATGCCCTGTATCAGCAGAAAAGCTCCCTCATTTTCTGTGGAGACTCGAAGATTATTTTTCGTAGTTCTTGTGCAAGGTCGTAAATTGTGTCATTTTTTGTTCCCTTTCAAGTTTGCTCTCAACAACAAATTAATCATTGTTTTACACAGTGGGGGATCTAGAAAATCTTTGTAGTGGTAACGTTTTATGAAAAACGGTAACGAAATCGAAATCGAAGAAACTTCAAAAAGAAAACGTCAAAATTTTCCAAAATTTACATTACCGCCGGATCGCCAAGCGGTAGCGGAGGCTACCCCTTCCCCTAAGGTAGGTCCGCCCCTGGTTTTACTGAAAATATCATTGTATGAACCCTAAATGTTTGTGTGGTAAAGAGAGAGAAGAGAGAGAGAGAGTTTATTTTTTTAAGTATGGTATAAAATAGTCCCCAAATAAAATTCTTTTACAAAATAGCCCTTGGAAGGGTAAAATGTCAAGAATGCCGTCATATGCAAGGCACATGATCATAATTAACCAAAAAAATTAATTGGGTTTGGCTAAAGGACAGAACATGCAAGATTTTGGAACATTAAGTACAGAACCTGTCAACTTTTGCGCTAAAGGACACCATCTGCAAATGAGTGTAAACATAAAGGACAAAACTTGTAATTTACTCTTAATATCATTATGATAGAATTATGGATTGCACACTATCTTTAACTTTATTATCCACCTACGTATGACATAAATCATTATTTTACGATATTGCCTTTCCAGCTTTGATCATCATGTCTGCACAAGATTGTGTACGTGTTCTAGTTTCTGAGGACAAATCTGAACAGGAACATGGACAAATGTGTATAGATCGAGGAAGAGTTAAACTATCACTACTCGCAAAAAATACATGGTAAACATGAAAGAACACTAAAAATCTAACTTGTTTACTTGATTGTTTGAGTTGATTATGTGTTAGATCTAGTAAGGTTGATGTTATGGATAAGGAGATCTTGTTAACATTATGTTAAACACATAGATCTAACATAAAAATGTTAGATCTAGCAAGATCCACCAACTTGATATTATGAACTTGAAAGTGGTATTAAAATGATTTCTAGAAAGTGTAACAAGTAAAAATATATAAAGATCTTGTTAAAAAGTTTTGATCTTGAAAAAGTATATTTTTAAAGTTTAACTTGATGAAAATAAGACAAGCATAGATCTAAAAGTTTGATATGTTTCATAAGTTCAATGTTGAGATTTTATTTCATAGAAAGTCTTGTTAAACTTGTTGAAAGAATTTGTTGAGTTTTAAATAATAAAACACATGTTTTTAAACATAGAAAAACCTCTAAATCTAGGGGAAACTATGGTCAAATTTTCCTAGAAATCTAACACTTAGAAAAATATATTTTAACAAGATTTCTACTAGTTAAATGTTTGAAGACATTAAACTTATTTTTCCCAAGATTTTTATATAAAATATAAGTTAAGAAATTAGAGTTTTCTTAAAGATAAAAATAAATATAAATATATATATATATATATTTAGGGCAAAATATATATATTATGTGCATATATACTTAGTGTAAATGTAGGGGTTTATAATTCACTAAATAACCTCCATAAAGACATCCAAGAAATACATGGAAAGTGACTAAGTATAAAATACATATACTTACCCATACTTGGGTATCTGGGCAAACTACAAAGAATGTATATATTTATATAATTATATAAATACCCTCTTATCAAGAATTGGACAAATTATGGACGTATGTCAATGGATAAATTATGTAAAAGTATATATTTATAAAGGGAAAAATATATATAAACAAGGCTTGGTGAAAATTATACAAAAGTGGGATCAATGAAAAAATATATATGTATAAATACTTGATAAGTATAAGAAATATATATATTACAAACGAATCTTAAAAATATTATTTTTAAGAAATATAGTTTCGGAAAACATAAAAATCATAAGAAATGATTTTAGTCACTAAATACAAAATATATGGGTATTTATATCTAAATACATGTATACTTGTCTAAGTATACACTTGGTGAAATTACAAGATATTCACATATTCACACAAGTATACTTATACCAAAATAATATTGAAAATATTATTGAAACAAAATAATACATATTTGTTCCAGACTTCCAGAAAATAAATATAATTATACATCCACTTTGACTTGGTTAATGGTACACAAAAACGCAAGAATAAATGAAATAGCATAAGTATACATATACAAGAACAAGTTAAAATATATTGTTTTCAACACCCATCGAACTTGGATTAAATATATATTTATTTGAATACACACACACACACACACACACACACACCTAGAAGGTGATCCAAGATCACGTTAAACAAGAAAATATATTTTACGAATATATAATATACCCGCTAACGTCGTCTACTAGACAAACGTGTGAGACCCGACTACAAGGGGCTCGGCCCTACACATGTTGTGGACACACACATAACGCTCGTGCGAGGCACGCAGTCATAAGAGGGCTAGGCCCATTCATACAACTCACGAATATACAAAAATATACATTTTGTGAAATATATATTAACAACTTAGGAATTTATCCATCTAAACCATAGTTCAATAAATAATAATTCCATAAAACTTAATACAAAACCTAATACACATTCAAGATGGACTTGTACATAGATTATACATAGACCTAGGTGTCTAACGGAAATTAGGACACTTGTAGGTTACTTTGCGAGACAAGAAGACTATCCATGATTCTAGAACGCTTACAGAACGCATTCAGTGAGTTCATGTCCCCCTTTTCCTCTTTTAAATGCTTTACAGTTCTACAACTATCAGGGGAGATACATGTACAATGGTATGATAAACTAGGGAATGAAACACACTTAGATAATGTGTGAATAAGGTGGAACTTAAGCACCATTAATCACACATATTGTAATAACCCAAGTCTTTTGGTCAATAAAATCCAAAATGTTCCGAATAAACCCGCAATCAAAACCCCAAGTGCCTGTTAGGGTTTGTATTGTTTTCAGCTATGGTTCTCTGATCAGATCTTAGAAGTCTTGGTACTTTATCTAGATCTTCCGACTTCAGATCTAATTTCTAATTGATTGGTTCTTCTTTGGTTAGAAACCGAGGTAGTGCTCTTGTAACCCCTAATTCCAAGGTTGCAGATTTGGAAGAAGAAACCTTATCTTAGGGTTTTGGATCTCTGAAGTTGGTTGTTTTTTTCATTGTCATGAAATATGTAACTGTAACACCCCGTGTTTTCATAAGTGAAAGTCAAAGTCAGGGTCAAAGTCCACGACCGTTTTCGCGCAACTTGACTCGTAGAAATTTCTTGCTTTTAATTATATTATGTGGAGTAAGTGTTGTTAATTACAATAATCGATGTGTGTTAATCGTTATTCAATCGACCTACGACTGTGAACTATAGGAAGTAACAATGCGATAAAGTTAATCATCTGATAATCAAGCATGTTAATCGAATCGACATCAATTCGCAACTCGAGCTACGTATTTTTACTTGTTATTATACGTGTGTGTGTGCCTTACGTGTTAACTGTGCATGTTTATGATTGTGATGTGGTAATCAAGCGAACTCAATCGAAACTCGAAATCTAACTCGAATGTAATCGAACTCGAATCACGATCAAACTAGGATAGATAGTGGAAAATAGATTACGCAAGGTACGAAGTAGTTGGGACTAAAAGTAATTTGACTAGGAAACCCTATCGAATCGCTCGCAATCGGAACCGAAACGTCGAAGATCGTCGCACCAAACACACCACCCAGGCGCCAACCATCCGGATGGCCATCCGCACGGGTAGCCGCCTGGGGAAGTGATAACCCATCCGACCAGGGTTGCTATTCGCCCGACCGACCATCCGGGTGATGTGCAATCCGGACGGATAGTGATAAGTGCCATCCGACCAAGATTGCCATCCGCCCGACCGACCATCCGGGTGATGTGCAATCCGGACGAATAGTACTTTCCTCTTTTGGCATCCTATAAATACACGGGTCACTCTCCAAACTTTCCACTTTTGGCAAGTGACGTCCGACCAGCACGCTCTCTTCACCTTCCCTTCGATTTCTCTCAATCCAGGTAAGATTCCGCCCTAAATCTTGTACTTTCTTGATCTATGCACACTTCTACACCTTTCTATCTTTTAAATATTAACTTTTAACCGTGAAATCATCAAGATTTGAGGTATTCTAGGATGACGTCATCATGGAGTTCCTATGAACTTCAAGTTTGACCTCATTCCACCAAGAATAACTCGGATCTGAACGGTTTCCACAAGATTTCATAAACAACTTCGCATAAATCTGAACTTTTTCAAGGGATAAAAGAGTTGAAAGGAATGAACACAAGTTTTCTCCTTCTTTTACACTAAAAAACGATAAGAATCGGATCAGTTCTAGTCTTCTACTCAATGTTAGTGATGCACTAGTCCTAAATCCGGATTCTACCCGCGAGACACCTGATTTCGGGTTAGACTAGAATGACCGTTCTGAGCCGCCGACCGGCCAAGCTGGGGTGATTCCTGGCCGGCTTAGTCGTGCGGGTAAGAATACAATTCCGATTGGTTGACACGTAATCAGAACATCTCGATAAAACGACAAAAGCGACCAAGGGTAGACGAATGGAACAACCGGAACGAGATGCTGTCCGGACGGACTGATGTCCGCACGGACAGACTATCCGGACGGGTTGCCATCCGGACGGACTACACTTGGGACCCATAATCCAAACCAGGTATGAGTATCGACGAACGAATAATCCGCACGGACGACCCTCTGAATGGATTACTCTTCGGATCATGAGATACTAAGACCTTAAACAATTTCCAACATGTTCATCCAACCGGACTACCATCCGGACGGATTGTCGTTGTCCGTACGGACTACCATCCGGACGGATTTCACAAATTTCACCAAGTGACTCACCATTAAAGTCGTTGTCCGCACGGACTACCATCCGGACGGATTGACGTCCGCGCGACCGACTTGAAGGGGTAAGAGAACTTCAAGGTTTTCAAATGCTACAACAAAAACTTCAAAAGTCAAACCATCATACACAAACACATCTCACCCATAGGAAGAAACAATCCACTCGAATAGCCACCCGCTCGGACAAACTGTCCGCACGAATGACTAACCGAACGGATTACTATTCGCACGGATTACTGTTCGCACGGATGACCATCCGAACGACCAGTTATCCTACCCACTCCCATCCTGTTTTGTTTTACGCGCCACTTATCGCTACGTTATCGAATCTATTCAGGCTAACCGTACTCGCTAAGCGCTCCCTTCAATCCATTAATCGCTGTGAGTATACTCGAACCCTTTTTGCTTTTAGCACTTTTGGGTGTTACATACGTTACGAATATTCAAACTACAACTATCACACTACTCAAACTATTTGAACGCTAACCATTAATGCATGTTATACGTGGCTTATGAATGCTTGTTTGTTATGTTTACACATGGAATGCTGTCTACCTGCCTTAGCAACGATAGTACTATAGTTTGGACTCAGCACCCGTTCACTCGGGGGTTATTAAGGATCTTTTACTTTTATGGATTACGGTGGTAATCATCTATTGCGAACTGCCTTGGGCAGTCAACCCGCAGTCATTGGTATCGAGGGATCTATGTCGATAACTAACGTGCTTCATTTCACTATGTGTACGTGCTGGTTATGCGTAAACGAATTCGAACTCTATATACTATTATCAAACTTGTATGCTCACCTTTACATTTTATGTATTGACTTTATTTTAACGTATGTGACAGGTGTTTAGGTTGCTTGTATGCCTAGCTCACTGTGAAATTGAGGCTAGGAAAGGTCTAGGATGCTCTCTGTGCTGTGATGAAATTGAAGCTAGGAAAGGAGGTCCTAGAAATCAACAAATAAATTATCTATGCTTAAATCTGAGTTGTCGGAACAGAATATTTTCCTAGATGTTATCTGTAATAATTTGTTTACTATTTGAGACATGGTATGGGACATGTTAACTTAAATTGAATGGTAATGATAGTTGTTATGGAAACTTCTGGACAATCTGTTTCGCTCAGTGCCATGCCCCGATGATTCCGCCATCGGTTGGGGTATGACAGATTGGTATCAGAGCCATAACTATAGGGAATTAGGCAAGACACGACCTAGTCCGGGTCGATGTCTTAGAAACCTAGTCTATAGTTAAGAACCAACAGACCGACTTGTGCATATCCGTTAGGGATTTTGTACGAGCCTGCTATTTCTCGCTATTCTCGCTTATACTACACTCACACCACACTCGAATTTTCAACTATGAGTGGGCAATGAGGTCGAGAATAGGTGTGAAAACCGCAAACTCTCGACTAAAGTTGCTTACTCAGCTCGCATTTTAACAACAAGCACGGAGAATTATGCCAAATCAGGAGTGAAATCCGTATTTTGATGAATAATCTCCTCAATTTTGTTAAAAGCAGGGACGAAGTTGTTAAGCTAGGGGTGAAACCCTAACCTTGACGACTTGTTCCGCATTTATACAAAACTCTCACCAAAGTCTCGACGGATTCCAACGACTTGAAGTCACAATATGACCAACGGGATGTGTGCCAAACGCCCAAGACTCGAGGCAAAGGCATAGTCCTGGAGGTTAAATGTGCACAATGGATCCTTGTGAATAGTCGAACCACTTTGGGTAGTCGAAGTCTACTAGCCGCAGACGATCTACCCCTTGATTTGTATGCATTTCAAAGATAGTTTGCCGATTTTATACGTGTTTTATGTGTCATCACCCGTTTACGTGCTTATTTTGACTCCAAACGATTGCGTAATGACACGTTCGACGTGCGAAATCCGTGAACGTGCATGACCGAACACACTAGATGTACAATTTACCGTGATTCTTGTTAGGTCCCGGTTTTGACTCCCGAAATGATTGCGTAACCGAACGTGTGACGTGCAGAATCCGTACACGAACGAGACCAAACACACGAGACGTAATTATAACTGTGATTCTTTGATAGATCTGAAAACGTACAAGAAACGCGAATCACCTTTTGCCTTTCTCTCTCTACTTTCTCTCTCTAGCTCCTCTCTCCACAAATGTAGCAAATGGCAAAAGTGTCAAAAGTTGCAAAAGTCTTCAACTCTAACCCTAACACATCTATTTATAGGCCAAGGCTTATAAGAGATTTCCTCTTATTTACAATAATACCAACTTGCCTTCTACTAACTAGAAACAACATAAGGCCTAGAATTAGAAAGCCTTAATTACGATTTGGGATAATGGAGGCGATAGACAGAAATGTACCAACAGCTTACATTACGCTCTTTTCGAACGATCGAAGACCTGGAATGATAGGTTTCTGTTTTCTGATTGCCTCTATTGGTTAAATGTGTATGTGTTTCTTTGCTTCTGTGCTTACGTGCTTAGGTACTAAATGATTATGTGTTCTACGTGCTATGTGATTATGTGATTTCGTGATAAGTACTTACGTAAGTATACGTGTTCCTAAGCTTTAGTAAGTAATAGACGTGTGAGGTGAGATTCGAATACAATGTGATGAGTCCTGTGACGATGTCTGTTGCAGACCATGTCATCTGGATCCCGTCATGCACTCTCTCGTCAAGAAAAGAGAGATAAACGTCTTGCTTCTATCATCGCCAAAAGCGTGGCAAAGGCCGTGAGCGATGTTTACGAAAACGCCAGCAAGTCGTCTGAGGAATCGAGAACCGAAGCTCCCAAAGCTACCGCAAGGCCTTTCAGTTTCAAGCAATTCAAGTCGTGTGGGCCAAAAGAATTCACTGGCGAAGGAGGTCCCACTGCACTATTCCACTGGTTTGATTCCATTGAGGTTACTCTGCGACAGAGTGGTTGCCCTGATGACCTCCGCACTCTGAATGCTACCGGCGTTTTCCAGTCCCGTGCACTAGACTGGTGGACGACCGAGAGGAACAAGCGAGGGAACGACGCAGCCTACGGTCTGTCGTGGGACGAGCTCAAGGAGGTTATGCTAGAGGAATTCTGCCCTCCTCACGAACGTCAAAAGCTGGAAGATGAATTTTGGCACATACAGCAAAAGGATGGTGACAATGCTGGTCTCACCGCTCGTTTCAAACAGGTCAGCATCATCTGTCCCGACCAAGTCAAGACTCCCGATATGACGATCAAGAAGTACATCCGGGCACTGCCCGACTGCGTTGCTGATTTCGTGCAAGCGGCTAAGACTACGACGATCGAGGAAACCTATCTGCTAGCCGCTGAGATCAACGACAAGCGGGTTAAGGCTGGTGTATGGGATAAGACTTCGAAGCATCTGCATCAAGCAACCGCTACCGCACCAACTGCTGAACCCACCTCATCGAGCAACAAGAGGAAGAACAAGAGAAAGAACAGCTCCACCAACAAGAACTGTGCGATTACTGCTGCACCGATTCAAGCTGTACCTGCTCAACAGCATCAAGTAGCGGCGCCTGTGGCCAATGCACCGCCTACAAAGCGTGCATACACTGGACCACACCCGCTCTACCCTACTTGCACCTACCATCACCCAACTACCATTCCTTGCCGTTTTTGTGCCCATTGCAATGTATACGGCCACTTTACTGCCAACTGCCGTATTCGTCAAGCTCCTGCCAATCAAGCTCTACTCACTGCCCCACATGGTCAACAAGCTCCTCCGGCACCCGCAGTCAAAGCCAGAGCCTGCTTCGCATGTGGCGACCCGAATCATTTTGCCAACATGTGCCCGAACAGGGCTGTGAAACAAGAGCCTCAGTAATAGCAGCCACAGCAGCAACAACAACAGCAGCAGCAACAACAGGCCGCACGCGCCAAAACTTTCAACCACAACGTGCGTCAAGCCCAGGCCGACAACAACGTGGTCAATGGTACGTTCCTTGTGAATGGTATTTATGCTTCATGTTTATTTGATACCGGAGCCGATAATTGCTTTGTGTCGTTCGAATTTGAGAAACTCCTTAGTCGCAAACGTTCCCAACTTTCCTCGAAATTCGATGTTGAAGTCGCCACCGGAAGAACTGTCGCCATTAATTCTGTTATCCGTGATTGTACTCTTGAGCTCAACAATCACATCTTCCCAATCGACCTCATTCCGATGCAACTCGGAAGTTTCGACGTCATAGTAGGCATAGACTTTCTTCGAGAAAACCATGCTGAAGTGGTATGCTTCGACAAGATGATTCGTTTTTCGCTCGCAAATGGTGACTCATTGTGTGTTTATGGCGATACTACTTCGAAGGGGCTTAAGCTTATGTCATGCATGCAAGCCAGCAAGTATCTCCGCAAGGAATACAGAGCTTTCTTGGCTAATATCATAGTAGCGGAGAAGGAAAAGAAAGAGAAGAAGGAAGTGAAAGACGTTCCTGTGGTTCGAGAATTTCCTAATGTTTTTCCAGAGGATCTTCCCGGACTACCGCCAAGTCGCGATATCGATTTTCGTATTGACCTCATTCCTGGAGCCAACCCTATTGCCAAAGCTCCTTATCGACTCGCGCCGTCCGAAATGCGCGAAATCTCGACCCAACTCCAGGAACTACTTGAGAAAGGCTTCATTCGCCCGAGCACCTCTCCTTGGGGCGCGCCAGTCCTTTTCGTCAAAAAGAAGGATGGGTCGTTCAGGATGTGCATCGACTACCGGGAATTGAATAAGTTGACTATCAAGAACCGTTATCCCCTACCTCGTATCGAGGATTTATTTGATCAACTACAAGGCGCCACGTGTTTCTCCAAAATCGACCTACGTTCAGGTTACCATCAGCTACGTATTCAAGAGGAGGATATACCCAAAACCGCGTTTCATACTCGTTACGGCCATTACGAATTCGTTGTCATGCCTTTTGGTCTAACAAACGCACCAGCGGTTTTCATGGATCTGATGAATCGCGTGTGTAAACCATATCTCGACCGTTTCGTCATTGTATTCATCGACGATGTCTTGATCTATTCCAAATCGAAAACCGAACACGCGCAACATCAACGTTTGGTTCTCGAGTTACTCCAGGGGAACAAACTCTATGCCAAGTTCTCCAAGTGCGAATTTTGGTTAGGGGAAGTTCAATTTCTGGGTCACATTGTTAATAGTCAGGGTATTCACGTCGATCCCGCAAAGATAGAAGCCGTCAAGAGCTGGGTTACGCCTAAGAACCCGTCTGAAGTCCGTTCTTTTCTCGGACTAGCGGGCTATTATCGACAATTTATCGAAGGATTCTCGAAGATCGCTGTGCCGCTTACCTCTCTTACGCATAAGGACCAGTTTTTTGTCTGGGGAACCAAACAAGAGTCCGCCTTTCAAACCCTCAAACACATGCTTTGCAATGCTCTTGTTCTCACATTGCCAGACGGAAACAATGATTTCATTGTCTACTGTGATGCTTCCAACCTTGGTCTTGGTTGTGTTCTCATGCAACGGGACAAGGTCATAGCTTATGCATCTCGTCAGCTCAAGATCCACGAGAAGAACTATACAACCCATGATCTCGAGCTAGGCGCGGTTGTTTTTGCATTAAAGAGTTGGCGACACTACCTGTATGGTACCAAGTGTATGATCTTCACCGATCATAGGAGCCTACAGCATATCTTTAATCAGAAGGAACTTAATATGCGTCAACGCCGATGGGTAGAACTTCTCAACGATTACGACTGTGAGATTCATTATCACCCAGGCAAAGAAAATGTTGTTGCCGACGCACTTAGCAGACGGAGCTATCTGCTTAGCACTCGTAATGTTCAAGCCCAGCATGATCTCGAATCCCTCATCCGCGACGCGCAACATGCATGTTTCAACGAACGCACTTTGAAGAAGGATAGAATCTACCACGATGGAGCCCAGCTTGTGAGCAAATCGAATGGGATATTTCACTTTTTAGACCGAATTTGGATTCCCAAGCGAACCAACTTGCGACAGATTCTGATGAACGAAGCCCACAAGTCCAGATACTCTATTCATCCCGGTGCTGACAAGATGTACCAGGACCTTCGTTATAAGTACTGGTGGCCGGGTATGAAAAGGGATATCGCTCTCTATGTCGAAAAATGCCTAACGTGTGCTAGAATCAAGGCCGAACACCAAAGACCCTCTGGCTTACTCGAACAACCACCAATTCCCATGTGGAAGTGGGAGAGTATAGCTATGGATTTCGTAACCAAGCTACCACACACGTCATCAGGTCACGACAGCATTTGGGTTGTTGTTGACCGTTTGACTAAATCAGCCCACTTTCTGCCCATACGGGAAGACTATAAGGTAGAACGATTAGCCCGAATCTACACCGACGAGATCATTTGTAATCATGGGATACCTCGTGACATCATCTCTGATCGTGATGCTCGGTTTACTTCGCGACCGTGGGAAACGTTTCAAACGGAACTCGGTACAACGCTTAATCTAAGTACTGCTTTCCACCCACAAACCGACGGTCAGACTGAAAGAACGATTCGTACTCTTGAAGACATGCTCCGATCGTGTGTTTTAGACTTCGGTGGTAATTGGGATAAATACCTGCCATTGGTCGAATTCTCGTATAATAACAGCTATCATTCTAGCATCCAGATGGCACCTTTCGAGGCATTATATGGAAGAAGATGTCGATCGCCTATTGTGTGGCACGAGATCGGTCATTCGCAGCTAACCGGTCCTGAGTTACTGCAAGAAACGACAGATAAAATTTTCCAAATACGAGACAACCTAGTGAAAGCTCGGGATCGACAGAAAAGTTACGCCGATAAAAAGCGCAAGCCCCGTGAATTTGGCGTTGGTGACTACGTACTCCTAAAGGTATCACCTTGGAAGGGTGTAGTCCGATTCGGAAAGAAAGGGAAACTCGCGCCCCGATATGTTGGACCTTTTAAGATTCTGGAAAGGATCGGAAAAGTCGCCTACAGACTCGAACTACCGGAGGAACTTAGTAATGTCCACCCGACTTTCCACGTGTCAAACCTCCGAAAGTGCATAGCCGACCACGATTTACATGTCTCTCTAGACGATCTACTAGTGAACGAAACATTACACTTCGTGGAAAAGCCTGTCGAAATCATGGATCGCCAAACCAAGCAACTCCGACGCTCGCGCATTCCTATTGTGAAAGTCCGATGGGAAGGCAAACGAGGCGCAGAGTTCACTTGGGAACTCGAAAGCGACATGAAGGCGAAGTACCCACAGTTGTTCCAGGAGAAAGTCTAGATAGAGAAAGTTCTCCACGTGATTCATGGCGGTTGTAACAGCTTCCAGCTTAATTTCGGGACGAAATTCCCTAAACAAGGGGAGGCTGTAACACCCCATGTTTTCATAAGTGAAAGTCAAAGTCAGGGTCAAAGTCCATGACCGTTTTCGCGCAACTTGACTCGTAGAAATTTCTTGCTTTTAATTATATTATGTGGAGTAAGTGTTGTTAATTACAATAATCGATGTGTGTTAATCGTTATTCAATCGACCTATGACTGTGAACTATAGGAAGTAACAATGCGATAAAGTTAATCATCTGATAATCAAGCAATGTTAATCGAATCGACATCAATTCGCAACTCGAGCTATGTATTTTTACTTGTTATTATACGTGTGTGTGTGCCTTACGTGTTAACTGTGCATGTTTATGATTGTGATGTGGTAATCAAGCGAACTCAATCGAAACTCGAAATCTAACTCGAATGTAATCGAACTCGAACTCGAATCACGATCAAACTAGGATAGATAGTGGAAAATAGATTACGCAAGGTACGAAGTAGTTGGGACTAAAAGTAATTTGACTAGGAAACCCTATCGAATCGCTCGTAATCGGAACCGAAACGTCGAAGATCGTCGCACCAAACACACCACCCAGGCGCCAACCGTCCGGATGGCCATCCGCACGGGTAGCCGCCTGGGGAAGTGATATTCCATCCGACCAGGGTTGCTATTCGCTCGACTGACCATCCGGGTGATGTGCAATCCGGACGGATAGTGATAAGTGCCATCCGACCAAGAATGCCATCCGCCTGACCGACCATCCGGGTGATGTGCAATCCGGACGAATAGTACTTTCCTCTTTTGGCATCCTATAAATACACGGGTCACTCTCCAAACTTTCCACTTTTGGCAAGTGACGTCCGACCAGCACGCTCTCTTCACCTTCCCTTCGATTTCTCTCAATCCAGGTAAGATTCCGCCCTAAATCTTGTACTTTCTTGATCTATGCGCACTTCTACACCTTTCTATCTTTTAAATATTAACTTTTAACCGTGAAATCATCAAGATTTGAGGTATTCTAGGATGACGTCATCATGGAGTTCCTATGAACTTCAAGTTTGACCTCATTCCACCAAGAATAACTCGGATCTGAACGGTTTCCACAAGATTTCATAAACAACTTCGCATAAATCTGAACTTTTTCAAGGGATAAAAGAGTTGAAAGGAATGAACACAAGTTTTCTCCTTGTTTTACACTCAAAAACGATAAGAATCGGATCAGTTCTAGTCTTCTACTCAATGTTAGTGATACACTAGTCCTAAATCCGGATTCTACCCGCGAGACACCTGATTTCGGGTTAGACCAGAATGACCGTTCTGAGCCGCCGACCGGCCAAGCTGGGGTGATTCCTGGCCGGCTTAGTCGTGCGGGTAAGAATACAATTCCGATTGGTTGACACGTAATCAGAACATCTCGATAAAACGACAAAAGCGACCAAGGGTAGACGAATGGAACAACCGGAACGAGATGCTGTCCGGACGGACTGATGTCCGCACGGACAGACTATCCGGACGGGTTGCCATCCGGACGGACTACACTTGGGACCCATAATCCAAACCAGGTATGAGTATCGACGAACGAATAATCCGCACGGACGACCCTCTGAATGGATTACTCTTCGGATCCTGAGATACTAAGACCTTAAACAATTTCCAACATGTTCATCCGACCGGACTACCATCCGGACGGATTTCACAAATTTCACCAAGTGACTCACCATTAAAGTCGTTGTCCGTACGGACTACCATCCGGACGGTTTGACGTCCGCGCGACCGACTTGAAGGGGTAAGAGAACTTCAAGGTTTCCAAATGCTACAACAAAAACTTCAAAAGTCAAACCATCATACACAAACACATCTCACCCATAGGAAGAAACAATCCACTCGAATAGCCACCCGCTCGGACAAACTGTCCGCACGAATGACTAACCGAACGGATTACTATTCGCACGGATTACTGTTCGCATGGATGACCATCCGAACGACCAGTTATCCTACCCACTCCCATCCTGTTTTGTTTTACGCGCCACTTATCGCTACGTTATCGAATCTATTCAGGCTAACCATATTCGCTAAGCGCTCCCTTCAATCCATTAATCGCTGTGAGTATACTCGAACCCTTTTTGCTTTTAGCACTTTTGGGTGTTACATACGTTACGAATATTCAAACTACAACTATCACACTACTCAAACTATTTGAACGCTAACCATTAATGCATGTTATATGTGGCTTATGAATGCTTGTTTGTTATGTTTACACATGGAATGCTGTCTACCTGCCTTAGCAACGATAGTACTATAGTTTGGACTCAGCACCCGTTCACTCGGGGGTTGTTAAGGATCTTTTACTTTTATGGATTATGGTGGTAATCATGTATTGCGAACTGCCTTGGGCAGTCAACCCGCAGTCATTGGTATCGAGGGATCTATGTCGATAACTAACGTGCTTCATTTCACTATGTGTACGTGCTGGTTATGCGTAAACGAATTCGAACTCTATATACTATTATCAAACTTGTATGCTCACCTTTACATTTTATGTATTGACTTTATTTTAACGTATGTGACAGGTGTTTAGGTTGCTTGTATGCCTAGCTCACTGTGAAATTGAGGCTAGGAAAGGTCTAGGATGCTCTCTGTGCTGTGATGAAATTGAAGCTAGGAAAGGAGGTCCTAGAAACCAACAAATAAATTATCTATGCTTAAATCTGAGTTGTCGGAATAGAATATTTGCCTAGATGTTATATGTAATAATTTGTTTACTATTTGAGACATGGTATGGGACATGTTAACTTAAATTGAATGGTAATGATAGTTGTTATGGAAACTTCTGGACAATCTATTTCGCTCAGTGCCATGCCCCGATGATTCCGCCATCGGTTGGGGTGTGACAGTAACCCTACGTGAAGATTACATATAAAGAACGCTAAGGAGTTAAATGCACCCATAGTGAGATCTTTCCATGATTTTGTTTTCTGGTTCTGTTTAGGCATACTGCCTGGGTTAGGTAGACCAGAGTTTATTCAGTACATGTTCCTTCTTATTTGTTGATTGATTGTTTGATTGTGCATTGCATCTTGCATTTGTGTGTCTAGGAGGCTCCCACAATTTGACTTGTGGGGGAACCCTTAGTGTAAAACCCCTGTTCGGGCCCCTATTGTGGCTTAGCCATTATGTGCTTGATTGTTACTCTGTTTTATTTGTTGTGATTATCTGTTTATTTTGATTAAAGTTGTGTTGCCATGGGTGACGAACCAAGTGAAACCCTTGTTAGTAAGTTAGATGCAAGTGATCCCTTGTACTTACATGCTTCAGATTCTAGCAACTAAACAATTGTTTCTAAAAAAAACTAAAAGGGTCTGAAAATATACAGTTTGGGTTAATGCAATGCAACTTGCTATACAAATCAAGAATAAATGGGGTTTCATTGACAAAGCATATGTAAAATCTTAGGACAATGATATGTTATCTAGATAGCGGGATAGGTGCAATTCAATTGCTCTTACTTGGATTCTTAACTCTATTAGTGATGAGTTGTATGTGGGTCATGTTTTTCCAAAATAGCTTATGATGTATGAACTGAATTAAAAGAAACCAATGAAATGGACCTGTTGTGTTTGATGTATCATAAGATTAATTCATTTAGACAAGGTTTTTCTTCAGTGTCTGAATACCATCACAAATCGAATATTATGTGGAGACAGTTAGATTAAATATTGAAGTTGCTTGCAAGTACATGTGATGCTACAAAAGAATTTAACAATTTTAATCACCTGAAAAAACTTATGCAATTCTTGGATGGTGCTTTTCAAAATGTTAGGACTAATTTGTTAATAAAGAAACTCCACCTTCAGTAAAAGAAGCATTTGCTATTGTTTCTAGGGAAGAATCCCATAGAAACTCTAGCAATGGTAAATAAGAAGTCAATCAGTGGCTTTTGTTTCTAAAATAAATCAATCTGTTGAGTTTAAGAGAACAAACAATGTATTTAATCAAAATTTAAAATGCACTCACCGTAATAAGATAGGTCATTCTGTTGATATTTTTAGGCAATCCTTCTTGGATGAAACCAAAAAATAGTCAAGTAAAAAAGGCTAATGTGAACAATAATAGTTTTACTGTTACTTCTGATATGCCTGTTACTTCTGATATGCATGTTACTTCTTTGACTAGTAATCTATGTAGTTAATATCCCGGTATATAACCGATATATCAATGATATGTCGGTTATTGATCCCAATCGAGTTTGTTGAGTTTGTTAAATGATAAGTCAAGTGATGTTCCATGATGTATTGCAAAATACATCTTTTATTCATGTATAGTTTGTATAGTTTTCCGTTATTTTTAGTTTAGTTTTCACTAGAATGTGCATAATGTTGATCCATTTGCGTTTTACAGGTCGTGGTGTTTAAAACTGCTGGAAACTGAGTAAAACGAGAATCATTCGGTTGAAGCTTAGAGCATAGGAAAGAAGATCACTCGGGTTTTATATCCCGGTTTTCATTATTTTCTTGTTTTTCAGTACTTTGATCATGAATTCTTGTTTTGAAACTTGTGTTTTGATTTTGGATACCATGTTTTCTGGCTAGAACCTTTGTTACTACCTAGGATAGATGAAAGTTTAATGAAGTTTGGATTTTTAACGATTTTCTATTTTTTGTGTATGGATTGATCTTTGAAAGTGAAGAACTTTAGAATCTCTAATTTGGTGCGTATGTGTATTTAGATTTGATTGTTGATTATTTGCTGTTTCACATAAACTTTGATGGATGTCTTTCATATAATGAGTTTGTGTTGATTGTTCGAGTCTTTGCGGGTTCGGGTAATCTTTGGGTAAATCGGCCGATAGCCTTAGAAACAGTAATTAAAATACAATTAGAACTAAGTATTCTGCTTAACTTGTCGCTGAGAGGCTCGAGTTTGTTAGTAGGTCTCGGTTTGATATACATCTAAGATAGATTTTGAGAGAAGTCAGTCTTAGTTCCCTAATCACACCTATGTCTATTAAACCTAGTTAGAATCTAGAGTTGCCTTAGACTTTCTCGCTGAGAGGTAGATTGTCACATTAGGGCACTTTTAGAGACGTTAGAGGACTGAGAGGAAGTCTAACAGCCGGTGTTCATAACAACCTTGTAGAGTCTCACAGGTTTCTTCCTGAGAAGGGTCGGGAGGTCTTAGTAGAGATATCTTAGGGTTTAGTATATACAGATCCCGGTTCCATACCACTTTAGTACCGTTAGAAATCCATTCCTAGTTTAACTGGATTCAAGCCTAGGTAGTCGTTAATCTCTATTGAATCAAACCTTAGTTCTTATTCGTGTCGTAGTTTAGTTTTATTTATTTTCAATTCTAGGATTTTAGTAAATGTCACACCCCGAATTCCACGTGTCACCGGTGGGCCCGGTGGGGAGTATCGTGACGTGGTTGGCAACATAATAGTCAAACAACACAATATTTAAATGCACAGCGGAAGCAAATGAAAGATATATTTCAACCGAATAAAATATTGTAATATCGTGTATCACAAACAGTTGAAAGTTTATCCACAGAAGGATCAAAATAAATAGGACACAGTAGTTCAACAGATGTTAGGCATCTTAAGCTTGCGAGACTCTTTTTCATGCTAAGTGCCTAAGTCCCTGATCATCAACACATGTCCCTAAGTGCCTAGGACTGTTTAGGGGTCGCCCATGAAGTGAAATATCTGATTAAAGTCGGTTATTGCGCGAAAAACGGCTGCTGTCTGTTGTTTCTGCATCTGGGCGTCTGACGCGGCCCACGTAAAGTCTTGTTAAGCTTTACGCGGCCCGCCTGGATCCTGTTGACAGATTTCAAATCTTTCCATTATTGCATCTTGGCTCTTGGCTCTTTCGAAGGGTCATGCACTAAATAAATTGCATTATGAACCCTCCAAATTGACATATAAGGGCTCCAAGACTTATACCTATTTTGTTAAGTCCTTGGTCACTTCATGTTTACCCGAAAAGTCATAATTTTCAACGTTGACGCTTTAACCCCTTGTATACGAATTTGATCATAACTTTCTCATACGATAACGAAACTTTATGAAATTTATATCGTGCATTCTAGTGAGCATAATTAACCGTTACAAAGCTTCGGGTTTGTTAAAAGGACACTCAGAGGTATAACTTAAACATGTTGACACATTTAACCCCTGTAGTTTGTAATCTCTCACTTTCTTTCATTTTTAGCCTCGTATGATCCATGATTTATTCGTTTGAAGATATGAGCATCATGTAAGGTTTCTGTAAAGTATATTATCCCTTGTTGACATTTTGAATCCTTAAATTCACACACTTTCCATGTTTGTCAACTTTAGTCCTTCTAGAACATTCTTTCACACGTTCGAGCTTATGACACGTGTCAGTACATTATAGGACGTGAATTTTTCAAGGTGTTACATCCTCACCCCCTTAAAAGAAATCTCGACCTCGAGATTTATTGAAATAAATGAGGGTACTTTTCTTTCATTGTGGACTCAACCTCCCACGTGTATTCGGGACCTCTACGGGCATCCCATTTTACCTTTACAATAGGTACATGCTTCCTTCGAAGCTTCTTAACCTGTCGATCTTCAATCGACAATGGTTTTTCCACAAATTTCAAGCTCTCATCTATATGCACATCTGTATGTGGTATGACTAGCGATTCGTCAGCTAGGAATTTCTTCAGATTGCAAACGTGGAATATGTTATGAATACCACTGAGCTCTTCAGGTAAGTTTAACTTGTAAGCCACTGACCCAACACATTCGATAATCTCAAATGGTCCTATATACCTCGGGCTTAACTTACCTTTCTTACCAAACCGCATCACTCCCTTCCAGGGTGATACTTTAAGTAAAACTTTATCACCAACCTCAAATTTCATAGGTTTACGCTTGGGATCGGCGTAACTCTTCTACCTATCTCGGGCCGCTTTGAGACGGTCATGAATCTGGACAATCTTGTCCATCGTTTCAAAGACTATCTCTGGTCCTGATAATTGGACATCTCCAACTTCTGCCCAACAAACGGGCGTTCTACACTTTCTACCGTATAAGGCCTCGAAAGGCGCAGCCTTAATGCTGGTATGGTAGCTATTGTTGTAGGAGAATTCGATTAACGGCAGGTGGTTATCCCAACTACCACCTAAATCAATCACGCATGCTCGAAGCATGTCTTCCAAGGTTTGAATAGTACGCTCACTCTGACCGTCCGTCTGGGGATGGTAAGCCGTACTAAAATTCAAACGCGTGCCCAAAGATTGTTGGAAACTTTTCCAAAAATGTGACGTGTATCTAGTATCTCTGTCAGAGATAATAGACACAGGTATGCCATGTAAGGCTACAATCTTATCCACGTACAACTGGGCTAACATGTCGAAGCTGTAAGTCTCCTTAATGGGTAGGAAATGTGCTGACTTAGTCAGTTTGTCTACGATCACCCAAATGGTATCTTTTCCTTTCCTTGTCTTAGGTAACTTGGTGATAAAATCCATAGTTACCATTTCCCACTTCCACGTAGGAAGTTCAGGCTGTTGTAGCAAACCTGACGGCTTTTGATGTTCTGCTTTGACTTGCGCACACGTCAAGCATTTAGCTACATAGGTAGCTACAGACTTCTTCAAGCCTATCCACCAATAGTTTGCCCTTAGATCCTGGTACATCTTATCAGCTCCAGGATGAACAGAATATTTGGAACTATGGGCTTCCTGGAGGATAACATCCCGAAGTCCTCCGTAGATTGGAACCCATATTCGTCCATTCAATCTCAGAATTCCGTCCTTGCCAAGAGATAACTGCTCCTCAGTTACCCCTAGCTTTTCAGTAGGATAGTTAGCTTCCAACACAGCTTCCTTCTGTGCAGCTAACAACCTTTCATTCAAACTGTTCTTTATTTCAATGCTCTTGGCATTGATTCGGATGGGTTTCACCCTTTCCTTTCGACTCAAGGCATCAGCGACTACATTCGCCTTGCCAGGATGGTATCAGATTTCACAATCATAATCATTCAACGTTTCCATCCATCGGCGCTGCCTCATGTTTAAATCCTTCTGATTAAACAGATGTTAAAGCTCTTGTGATCAGAATAGATCACACACTTGATACCATACAAATAATGCCTCCACAGTTTTAGTGCAAATAAAACGACACCCAACTCCAAGCCGTGGGTGGTGTAATTCTTTTCATGTACCTTTAACTGTCTTGAAGCATAGGCATTAACCTTACCTTTCTGCATAAGCACACACCCCATGCCAGTGTGAGATGCATCGCAGTAAACTGCAAATTCTTCGGTACCTTCAGACAATGTCAGTACAGGAGCGTTGCTCAACTTTTGCTTCAGAATATCAAAAGATTCTTGCTTCTTAGGCCCCCAATCAAACTTTATTTTCTTCCTAGTCAAAGAAGTTAGGAGTGCAGCAATCCTTGAAAAATTTTCATGAAGCGCCTATAATATCCTGCTAAGCCTAGAAAGCTACGAATCTCTGTAGGTGTCTTTGGCTCTTGCCAGTTCATAACTGCTTCCACCTTAGCGGGATCCACTTGGATACCACGCTCACTAACCACATGTCCAAGGAATTGGACCTCTCGAAGCCAAAATTCACATTTAGAGAATTTGGCATAGAGCTTCTCATGATGCAGAAGTTTAAGAATACAACGAAGGTGTTTCTCATGGTTAGCTTGGTTCTTTGAGTAGATAAGGATGTCGTCGATGAAAACGATGACGAACTTGTCTAAGTAAGGCTTGCAAACGCGATTCATGAGATCCATGAATGCGGCTGGTGCATTAGTGAGCCCAAAAGGCATCACTAGGAACTCGTAATGACCATAACGAGTTCTAAATGCAGTTTTGTGTACGTCTTCATCTCTAACCTTCAGTTGGTGGTAACCTGACCTCAAGTCAATCTTCGAGAAATAACTTTCCCCTTGCAATTGATCGAACAAATTGTCGATCCTGGGTAAAGGATACATATTCTTTATTGTGACCTTATTAAGTTCACGGTAATCGATGCACAGACGCATCGATCCATCCTTCTTCTTGACAAACAAGACTGGTGCTCCCCAAGGAGACGAACTAGGTTTAATGAAACCTTTAGCTAGCAATTCATCCAGTTGTGTTCTCAATTCCTTCATCTCTGTTGGTGCCAACCTGTAAGGTGCTCTAGCAACAGGTGCTGCTCCAGGGATGATGTCAATTCTGAATTCCACTTGCCTATATGGTGGTAACCCAGGTAGTTCTTCATCTGGTGGTAACCCAGGTAGTTGATCGGATTGTCGCGCTCCAATCAAAGATAATATTTATAAGCCCAAATTACCCTTAACAAATAGCTAGTGGTAGCAAGGGGTCGATCCACGAAGAGTATGTGGTTTGCGAATGGATTTACTAGAACTAAAATGGTTGTCACAATTTATAAAGCTTGCTAACTTGTTTTTATAATTTTTGATTGTTGAAAAGATGTTGAACTAAATTAACAAAATTGATGAAAATACAAAAAATGGTGAAATTAGTCGTCCCCTGATTCGAACCCGGGTCTAGACTTACACCCTTTCGCGCGCCTAACCAACCGAGCTAGGCGCCTAGTTTGTGAAAGTTTGGTTTTGGTTAAATATGAATACTTCCTTGGATAATAACTCCTAGTTAACAATTGTAATGAATATTTAACTTCTAACAAATAATAAGTAAAGGAATCACACCCGGTTTCGGTAATTACTAACTTATGGTTTCTACAAGTTTTAGGCTTCAACTTAAATGCATACAATTAACGGATTTAGTGTATATGACTTAGGTGCCAATAACTATCAACGCTTCAATGAACGGACAAGAATGCACTTTGTTATCAAAACATGCAAATCCTAACCAAGACAACGCATATTACACATAACCATTTCATAAAGTCATAACTTTTAACATCGCTCGACAATTTATGAATACGAAACAAATGTAAGCTTATCGTCAAAGGTTTCTAAAATCACATACAAATTGTCACAAATTGAAGCAAGAACAATTCAAAACCATAAGTAAGCAACTACCTACACCGGGGTGAAACCGAGATGATTAGCCACTCATGGATAAGGAAGCTTGATCACCATATGAACAAAACACAATGAACATCATCTTGAAGCTTGGAGGATAGAAAAAATGAAGAGTATTATGGATATCTTCTCTATGTCTCCCTAAAGGACTTGAGAGTTCTTTTTTCTTTGGAGCTGAATGATTCCCCTCAAAATATCTCCCCATATGTTATATTATCCTCCCATATGCTAAAAACCCGGATTTTCTTCAAAAGTCAACATTTTCAATCATTGAAAATCATCCAAGAAATAATTGATCCGGAGTGCTTTTCTGGTGCCCGTCGCCGACGGCTAGCCTGCCCGTCGCCGACGGGCTCTCCTGGTATGCTTTTTTCACTTTTCCATTTTATGCTTCCGGTTGATCCGTAATGCGTTCCGGTGCACCGTTATTTGACCCGATGACTCGTAAAGCTCCCAAAAAGCTCCTTAATGTTGTCAAACCTACAAAACATATTTTAGATTAAAAGTAGGCTATCCGAACATAAAACGTACATAAAATCATCAAGTTAAACGATAACGATCACTTGTTTCCAACCACGCATCACATCCCCACACTTGTCTTTTGCTTGCCCTCAAGCAAATCTGTTTTTCACTTTCACGTGAGTCGAACAACGAATACACTTCCCATTCCCGAGACAAAGGTTAAGGTCTATTGTCATACAAAAGTTCAAGCCTTTTACCATTTCCAACATATTTAACGATAACGTGAACATGCACATATACAATGGTTATCCAAGATTAACCCGCCCGTGAAACTAGCAAATCATACATATTCCTCACAATGTTCTCTCCACTCGGCTTAACAATTGGCTAATATGTAATGTATTAGCATTTCAACAATTAATCGCTCAAAACCGATTAGAACACGTACCCGCATAGGCTTGCAACTCAATCATTCTCCACCGCCGAACACGAATACTAAGCATAAGTCATAAGGTCTTTGAAAGGGTTGTAACGGGGCTAGGGCTAAAGGTAGGGAATAGGATATTTTTAAGTGGCTAAGGTGATGAAAAATTCGATTTTTATTATAACACAACTATTCCAACTTAAGCAAACTACAAACATCAACTACAAGGCAATGATTTTCACCTTTTATTCAACAACTAGAACCACATATTTTTGTTCTTTTCTCAATGTTTTTCTCATCTTTTTCATAACATTTTCTGATTTTTTTTTATATATAACCAAACAAACACTATACAAACTTGATTCCTAAATAATCGAATTTCCATCACACGGGTTTAAACGAAAAAGGCTTATGGTTGTTGGCTAAGTGGGTTGTCAAACGAAGGTTTAGGCTCAATATTGGCTACTAAGGGATAATTTTTGGGTAAGGGTATAAAAATGGTGTAAACGGAAAAGGTTTACCTATTGCCTTAATCATTCTCATGCTTGTATTCGGTCTATGGTCTCAAACGTATCAAAAGTTGCAAGTTCTACAATACGTGACTAAGGGTCTACTCAAACAATGAAACATGTATTTTTTTGTGATATAGAAGTGGCTCAAAACCTCACGTATAAGGGTATGATATGTGATATGCATCAAATGTTAGTTTCTTAGGCGAATTATTCCCAAATAACCACCCGTTAAATAACCTTCATGTTATTAGTTTGAACTTGACTATGACAAAAGACCAAATGGGTTGTGCCATCCCTCGTTGACTTAGCTACTTGCTTTTAAGATTGCTTTTGAAACAAGAAACTTTTGAAAATTTTTTGAAATTTTCCCCCATCCCCACAGTTGAGGTAAACATTGTCCTCAATGTATAGAATTTAAATGAACGGGTCAAAATCTAAAACTTTTACTACTCCCCCATCCCCACACTTGAGGTAAACATTGTCCTCAATGTGTAAGAACTAGAGTTTTTAAAACGCACAAGGGATGTGACACGGCTAACCCTCCCAAAGTTCACCCCGGCTTTCAAACAATTAACAAACAATCCACTTATTATTAATAATCAAGGTAAAATGGAAACGCATGCACCTGATTTTGTTGCTTGATTGTTCATATCTCCTTCTTCTCTTCATAAAAAAAAATGGTTGTCTTGTGAACATCATGTACCTACAAATTCTAACCCTTGTGTAGAAGCATGCTTCTCACAACCATTAAAACTTGTTAGTTACCTAGTTCTACCATTTTTATGAACACATTACCAAGCCATGCATTATTTTACTTTTTATTTATGTGGAAAAACAACTAAAAGACAAAAAAAAAAAAAAAAAAACACACAAAATAAAATAAACACACAAACAAAAACAAAACATACCATACCTTCACCGCTGATATCGTTCGTTAGGGTCCATTGGCGGGTTTGGTTGGTATGGATAACCAGTGAGAGATTCCCACATGTCCCGAAGGTTATCGAGCGGGCTTTGCTCTCCTTGTTGTGGTGGTGGTTGGTAGGGAATGGGAACGAAGCTTGAAGCTACCGCTTCGGGCCAGTGAGGAGTCGGGTCGTTTGGGCCCAATGGATGAGGAATGTCGGGGTAATTGGTCCACCCCGAGTGTTCGGCATATGGAAGGCCGGCTAGGAGGTCTCTTTGGTGGCGCTCTTGATCGTGAAGCACCTTGGCGTTGTTAATAGCCATTTCATGAGACAAAGCCAGAGCACTCCATCGACGTCTCTCTAATTCTCTAGCTTCATTTATCCTTGCCGCCTCTTGTTCCTCATATGCCCGTCTTCGGGCCCTTTCTTCTTCTTGAGCTTGTACCAAGCGTTCCATTTGAACTCGTTGGTCTTCCATGTATTTTTCCATTCTCTCGCGATAAGCCGCTTGAGAACCCCATTGCTCGTGTGAATAGGTCCCGTGAACCCCTTCCCAATCTTCTCTCCTCCTGTTGTACTCTCGGCCTTCACCTAAGCAAGCCGAAATATTGTCATAGTTTGCTTGCTCCCCCCGGTCGAAATTCCCATACGTTGGTACTCGTCTTTGCTTCACAAAATTAGCCACATCTGCATTGAGTTCTCTATGTGGCCTCATGTACCTTCGTCGTGGTTGACGGGGACCAGAAGGCCCAGCTTCTTCTTCTTCTTCTTCCATCATCTCCCCCAGCCCCTTGAGGATTTGGATCAGGGAAGTCGTACCGATGACCCAATTTGTCGGTCACTACATAATCACTTCCATGCAGCTCTACATATATTCCCCAATTCTTCCTTATTGATGCTTGATCAAATTCCTCAAGGGGTTTGGTCACCCAAAGTGAATTCGAAGGCAAACAGTTTTATTGAACGATCATGGCACTAATGAGGCGTGCGTATGGAATAAAACGCCTTTGTGATGCCTCCTGAGTATTCCACGTGTTCATCATCACTATGTGTCTCCATGACAATGCAGGAGTTCCGTATATCAAAGAATGCACCACTCTAAAGTCACCTGCTTTAACACTTCCACGATCACCAAACCTCACCAAAATGTTCTCAACCGAAATCCCATGGAGAATCTTTCCCTCAATCGACATGTGTTTCCTTTTAGCATCTCCTCCGTCATGGTAAGGCAACAGAACCTTAGTCATCTGATCCGGGTCGGTTTCATTCATATGACTATCCAAAAATTTTTCCATGTTCGGATAGTCATATGCTGGCACCCCCAATGAGTCAAAACGGGCGATGCAGTTTATTGATTCGAAGGACATTGTCATTGTCCCTCGAGTTGTTTTCCCGACCAAACTCCATTCAGAAGGGTGCTTATCTTTATCCACGAACCGCAATGTCGACAACCATTCACAAACTTCTGACAAATAGATTTGCGAAGTGTTATCTTCGCACCAGTCTAGCACTTTTTCCCAACCCAACCTTTCAAACATTTGGGTGATTCCGATTTGCTTAAATTCTTCCACATTAACCACCCTTTCACACAACACCCTTTCCAGAATTGAAGTACTAACTTTGGTGACCATCTTCCATCTCCAAAGTTTCGCCTCTAGCTTCCTATCATTGTATCTGGATAGAGGTTTGTTCTTCTCATTATCCCATACTGTTGCATTTTGACTATCTCGATACTTTGCCCATTCCCAGTCTTGGCGAAATAGTCTCGGATCACCTTCTTCAATGGCGGTTAGTTGCTCCCATTTCCTTGGTAATAACCCTGAAGAGGACCCTGCCCCAGCTGAAGAACCTTGTTCTGTGGTCTTTTGCTTCTTTCTACCACCGGCCATCTATAATCACAAAACAACAAATCATCAACATGACCCCAAATCTTACTAAATTCTCAAACTTTGAACATGATATATGATGTTGAAGTTTTAACTAACAAACATATGCAAAATCGCCATTTTAAACTTCCAAAGTTGCTCATTTTGTCATACAGTTATCAATTTCTTGTTTAATCTTACAATTTCTTATAATTTCAACAAAATGTCAACATCATCTTCGTGTTCAATCATATTTATACCAAGTGTAATTACTTCACTATGGCTAACATGTTCACATTCTATTCAAAACAACCAATCTAACTTAAAAGCATGCTAGAACATCATACATT
Source organism: Helianthus tuberosus (assembly GCA_030545235.1). Classification (NCBI taxonomy): domain Eukaryota; kingdom Viridiplantae; phylum Streptophyta; class Magnoliopsida; order Asterales; family Asteraceae; genus Helianthus; species Helianthus tuberosus. The sequence continues at coordinate 197,089 of JARYGA010061036.1, forward strand.
GTTTAAACAACCTACTCTTAAACTAACAAGTCTAAAATTTCGGAAGAAAAACACTAACATATGATAATCAAACATAAATTTTTAATGGAAATCCATACCTTTGATGTTTAGATAGCAAGAAGAACTAAGAAAAAGTGCAAAGCAAGAGATTTGATGAACACCCTTTCAAAAACCCTAAGTTACACGTCCAGAGATCTTGCAAACTAGCAAGAATTGATGCAAACCGTGTTGGGGGTTTTGTTCCTCTCGAAAAATTACACGAAATGGACTCAAGAATCAGGTAGATTGGTGGAGGATTGAAGGAGTTATGAAGATTTGAAGGTTTGAAGGTTTCTTGGTGTTCTTGGTGTTCTTGGTGAAGATGGAGATGGTAAAAACTGATTTGATGAAGTTTTATAGGTGTAATATGGTATATGTGTTTAATTTTGGTCATACAAGGGTTAAAATCCCGTTTGTTGGATGTTTGGAATGTAAAAATTGAAGTTGGGTTCGAATCCTAGCACCAAACAACAAAAAAAAACCTCGGCTCACTATTGACAGCCCGTCGCCGATGGGTTCTGGAATTGGCTTATTTCTCCGACGGCTTAAGAGCCTGTCTACGGGAAATTGTGGGCGACGGCCATTTCTACAGCCCGTCGGCGACGGCTTTGAAGCCCGTCGGCGACGGTTAACCTTTTTTTTAATTTTTTTTTCCAAAAATATGTTTAAAAATATGGACTTTTAATAAAGGGACTTTATACTATAAAAATTCCTAAAAATTATGAAAAATCTTTTTGTGATTTTTATTATAAGCTTAAAAATTAAAAATAAACATACGAAAAATCGTAACGATTCTACCACCCCCTAAATTAAACGTGTATTGTCCTCAATGCACAAATAAATTCTAAAAACATACCTTACGTCTTCAAAACTTACTCGGTATATTTGGACTTCACACATTCAAACAAAATTAGTAGAAAACGAGAACGATTATATCTAAAATACAAAAATTTTAAAACTATGTACAATTTTAACTACAATGCTACAAGTCCTTTTAATTGACTTCGTAAATCGGAATGCTTACCACAAAGCTTACCGATTCTCTGTTTTTGTCCATGTTTTCGTTACCATCAAGAAACGGTTTTAAGCGATGTCCGTTTACCGTTTGTTTTGACCCATCCTTCGGGTCCTTGATCGTAACATCACCCAATTGTCCGACCCGGGTGATCACATAGGGTCCCATCCACTTGCTCCGTAGCTTTCCGGGAAAGAACTTTAGCCTTGAATTGTAGAGCCATACCTTTTGCCCTACTTCAAATAACTTCGGCCTCAACTTTGCGTCATGTGCCCTCTTTATATCATCTTTGTATTTCGAGGCACATTCATATGCTTCTTCCCTAAGCTCCTCCAATTCGCAAAGCTTCAACTTGCGCTCTTTACCTGCATCATCATATTTCATATTAACTTCCTTGATAGCCCACCAAGCACGATGTACAAGTTCAACCGGTAGATGGCAATTTCGCCCATAAACTAAGCGATAAGGTGTCGTTCCAATAGGTGTTTTATGAGCCGTTCTATAAGCCCATAAAGCGTCATTTAACTTCGTTGACCAATCCTTTCGATCGGGTCGAATGGTCTTTTGCAAAATTTCTTTTATTTGCCTATTGGAAACTTCCACTTGACCACTTGTTTGTGGGTGGTAAGGGGTAGCGATTCGATGGTCAACACCATACCGTTTCAAGAGTTTGCCGAAGTTAAAATTCTTAAAGTGAGATCCCCCATCACTAATGATTACCCGAGGAATCCCAAATCTATAAATTATGTTCGTTTGTACAAAATTGCAAACAACGGTATGGTCATTTGTCTTGGTGGCAATCGCTTCAACCCATTTGGATACATAATCGACCGCCACCAAGATGTATAAGTTGCCATGCGAATTAGGTAATGGACCCATGAAATCGATCCCCCAAACATCAAAAATGTCTACAATGAGGATCGGTTGCATGGGCATTTCATCCCTTCTTGATATACCCCCTAACTTTTGACATTCTACACAGTTTTTAGCGAAATTAAAAGCATCTTTAAAAATAGTCGGCCAATAAAGACCGCTATTGAGCACTTTGTGCCCGGTTTTGTGACCACTAAAATGGCCCCCACAAGCAAATGAATGCAAGTGCATCAAAACACTAGGGATCTCCTCGTCAGGTATGCATCTTCGCACTACTTGATCCGAACAACACTTGAATTAGTCCGGTTCTTCCAACGTGTAGTACTTGATTTTAGATAGGAAGTGCAACCTCTTTCTTCTATCCCAATGAGCCGGCAATTCACCTGTAACTAAATAATTAACGATATTAGCATACCATGGTAATATGTCAACTTTTAAAATTTGCTCATCGGGAAAGTTTTCATTGATCTCTTCACGGGAAGAATCCTCCTCTACAAGCAATCGAGACAAGTGGTCCGCAACCACATTCTCACTTTCTTTCTTGTCTCGGATTTCCAAGTCAAACTCTTGTAGCAAGAGAACCCATTGGATTAATCTCGGTTTTGCATCCTTCTTGTTCATAAGGTACCTAACTGCAGAATGATCAGAATATACAATGACCTTAGTACCCCATATATAAGCACGAAATTTATCCAACGCATATACCACCGCAAGTAGTTCTTTCTCGGTAGTTGTATAATTTAATTGCGCATCCGAGAGAGTCTTACTTGCGTAGTAAATGGCAACCGGTTTCTTGTCTACCCTTTGACCCAATACGGCCCCCACCGCATAATCACTTGCATCACACATAATTTCGAATGGTAAAGACCAATTCGGTGATTGCAAGATTGGGGCCTCAACCAACTTTTGCTTCAAAATGTTAAAGGCGTTTTGGCAATTTTCATCAAAATCAAATGTTTTATCTTTTAACAACAAATTGCATAGGGGTTTTGTTATATCACTAAAGCTTTTTATGAACCTCCTATAAAACCCCGCATGTCCCAAAAATGACCGAACACCCTTAACGGTTGTAGGATAAGGCAAAGTGGATATGACTTGCACTTTTGCTCTATCCACCTCAATCCCACGACTCGAGATGACATGCCCCAACACAATCCCCTCTTGAACCATAAAATGGCTCTTTTCCCAGCTCAAAACTAGATTTTTCTCAACACATCTTTTCAAAACTTTTTCGAGTTGGTCAAGGCATGTATCAAATGATGGACCAAATATTGAGAAATCATCCATGAAGATTTCTAAAGAATCCCCCACCATATCTGAAAAGATACTCGTCATACACCTTTGGAAGGTGGCGGGGGCATTACAAAGTCCAAAGGGCATTCGCCTAAATGCGAAGGTACCGTATGGACAAGTAAAGGTAGTCTTTGCTTGGGCTTCCGGATGTATGGCAATTTGATTGTAACCTGAATAACCATCCAAAAAACAATAAAATTTTTGTCCGGCCAGTTTCTCAACAATTTGGTCAATAAATGGTAAAGGGAAATGATCTTTGGAAGTTGCAGCATTTAACTTCCTATAATCAATACAAATACGCCACCCGGTTACCGGCCGAGTGGCGACCTCTTCACCTGCGTCATTCGTGACGACTTGAATACCCGCCTTCTTTGGGACTGTTTGTGTTGGGCTCACCCATTCGCTATCCGAGATCGGGTAAATGATACCCGCATCAAGCCACTTTAGAACTTCATTCTTGACCACCTCTCGCATGTTTGGATTTAGTCTCCTTTGTGTGTCGCGAGAAGGACTCATACCATCTTCCGTGATGATCTTATGCATCACCACCGAGGGACTAATGCCTTTCAAGTCCGCAATGGTCCATCCAATCGCCGCCCGATTGGCAAGCAAAACATCCATCAATTTCTCCTCTTGCTCCTCGGTTAAGTTTGATGCAATGATAACCGGGAGTGTGTTGCCTTCACCTACATAAGCATACTTGAGATGCTTGGGTAGTACTTTCAACTCTAACACCGGAGGTTCTTCCAATGATGGCTTCAACTTTGTATCGATGCTTTCCGGAAGACTTTCGACGTGGTGTGTCCAAGTGGGTCTTCCTTCTTGTGCCGTCATGACCTCCAATTCTTTCATCTCTTCATCCATGCTCCGATCCGTCTCCACCTGTGACCTGTCAAACATATAACAATCCTCCATTGTGTTTTCCCCGTTCACGGTTGTGTCGCAAAGAGGTATACACGTGTCAACGATGTCTGCCATATAGCATTCATCATCAACTGAAGGGTTCATAAGTCCGGAAAAAACATGCAACCTCAACCTTCGGTTTCCAAATGTCATGTCAACCGTTCCCTTTTTGCAATCAATTTGAGCATTTGCGGTTGCTAGGAACGGTCGACCTAAAATCACCGTAGGTTGCTTGGTTGGGTCCTTGGCCACATAATCAAGTACTAAAAAGTCCACCGGATAGTAAAAATCTTCGATTTTTACTATCACATCCGAAACAATTCCACGAGGTAGTTTGGGTGTTAAATCGGCTAACACCACGGTGGTGTTTGATGGCTTAAGTGGGCCAAACTCGTATTGGTCATACAAACTACCCGGTAAAATGCTCACGCTAGCACCAAGATCTAGAAGTGCCCGGTTGATTTTGAAATCGCCTACTTGAATTGAAATGATAGGCGCACCCGGATCTTGGAGCTTAGGTGGAAGTGCACCCAAAAGGATCGAACTCACGTTATTGGTTAAATCTAATTTCTTTGGAAATTTATGAGTTCGCTTTTGAGTACACAAATCTTTCAAATACTTAGCATAAGATGGTACTTGTTTAATTGCATCCAAAAGAGGTAAATTTATTTTTACTTGTTTGAAAATCTCCAACAACTCTTCTTGTTGTGGACCTCTTTTGTTTACAACCTTTTTCACGGGTCCCTTCAATGCTTCGGGATAAGGGGCAGTATTAGCCTCCACATCCTTAGCCTTAGGGACGGGCATGGTCACAACGGGAGTGTTAATATTCTTTTTTAAGTCATTTTTATTTTGACCCGTTTTACCATCCTCTTTTTCATCCTCACTAACATCTTCCACCACCCCTTCAACAAATTGGGGTGGTGGTGTTTTGACACCATTATCCACTACTCGACCACTACGTAAAGTAAGTTTATTAATTGGTGCTTCACGTGTGTTCCTTGAGCTTGACCCTTGATGTTTGGGGTTTACCGTGGTGTCACTTGGAAGCTTTCCTCCGCTTCCCCTCACTAGCTAGTTGGGTTACTTGTTTTGCTAACAACTCATGTGCCTTGTCCCGAATCTCATTCCCCTTCTTGGACTCTTGCATCATCGAAAGCATAGCATCCAACTTCCCATTCAAATCATTGCCACCCCCTTGGTTGTTTGACCCGCTTCCATTACCACCTTGGTTGTTGTAATTTCTTTGATACCCACTTTGATAATTATTATCTCTACCTTGGTAAGCATTCTCTCTACTTGGGTACCCTTGCTTGTAAGGACATTGATAACCCCCTTGGTTACCACCTTGGCGATTAGGATATGATGACCCGCTTTGATTACCCGGTTGAAAATTCGGGTTCATTTGGTTTGCGGCGTTCCCATATCGGAAGTTGGGATGGTTTCTCAATCCTGGGTGGTAAGTGTTTGAATTCATGTCATTATTTTTTCTATCACCGAACACTTGGTTGACTTCCTCGGTGTACTCACTAGGCCCCGTTGGACATTGATCGGTCCTATGGCCGATTTCTCCACAATCCTCACATACCGCAAATTGGACCGCATTCACCTCCTTCTTTTTCATACGAGCCAATTCCCGCTCTAAGGTAGAAATCCGATCCTTTGAGTCAAGATCGGGAAGCGAACGGGAAACGGGATGCTTCTTTGCTCTATCGGCCGACTCCTTTTCCTTTGAGCGTTTGCTCATCCGCTCAAGAAATTCCCAATCGTCATCTTCATGATTGCTCAAAAGAGTCCCGTTGCTTGTTGACTCGAGGCGGTTCCAAGTAGCATCATCCAACCCCCGTACAAAGCACTTCACCAATTCCCAATTTTCTATTTGGTGATGTGGGCATTTCCGCATTAATTCCTTGAATCGAGTGAATGCTTCATGTAACGGTTCACTCGATAGTTGCCGAAATGACCTTATTTCATACCGTGCATCATCGGTCTTCGACATTGAATAGTATTCATCTAGGAAGACTTGTTGCATTTCCTCCCATGTTCGGATGCTATTTGCCGGAAGTGTTAGAAACCATTGCTTCGCCTTGTCTTTTAACGAAAATTGGAACAAGCGAAGTTTGACTTCCTCTAATGCAAAGTTGTGCCCACCAATGGTATTACATATGGTTGAAAATTCAGCCAAGTGTGTGTACGGCTCATCATTAGACCTCCCATTGAAGTGGGGAAGTATATTGATGTAATGAGGTTTGCAATCAAACATTCTCCTTTCACATACTATAGGAGAGTCATTGTCGGTAACTACCGGTCAAAAACGGTCATTCACTCCTCGTGGAGGTTGTTGATGACGTTGTGGACCGTTAACTTCTTGGTCGACCGGTCTTCGATTATCCCTTCTATCACCTCTTCGATCATCTCTTCGGTTTCCACCTTGGTCACCTACTTGATAACCTCCCCCCACGAAACGAGGAATTCGATTAGGATTACCATTGTTGTTGTAAAACCCATCATTTCGGTTCCTTTCGTTTCGTGGTTGGCGATTATTTCCATACCCATCATTCCTCCCCACAAAATTGGCATTTTGATAATAAAACTCCTCACCTTCAAATCTTTGATTATTGTAAATATTTCCATGGTTCACGTACCCCCAATCTTCGTCATCATAATAGCTCCTATCATTCGAATGTTCCGTATGAACACTCACATGCTCCGGCGATTGATAACCGGGAACACTAGGTGGTTCGTCATCTGGAATGGCGTTCCTCAATTCGTTGAGATTGAGAAAATGGGCTTCATTCATGGGCATGCCATGAACTTGGTTATTTCCACGGTTGGTGTGAGCATTTCGGTTGTTTAAGTTGGGTGGTAACGGGTTTTGTGGGTCAAGGTTTTGAAATGGTGGTGTGGGTGGTTGTTGGTCGTTATTGTGGTGTTGAGGTTCCATTTGATTAGGACCAACGGATGGTGTAGATGGTGAATTGGTGTTGGGTTGATTAGAAGCAAGTGTTGCCTCTAACCGAGTGGGTAAGTTCCTTCGAACTAAACGCTCAACCTCCGGTTCGAACACTAGTGGTGAGGTTCTACCGGAATTCCTTGTATGCATGCACTACTTGTAAGTGTAACCTGCACAAGTAACACACCCGCGTAGCAAGAAAAATAGAGAAAATAGCAAAAAGAACAAAGCACTTTAAACAGTTAATCACAAAAATTATACAATTATCCAAACACAAAGCGCACGAACTCCCCGGCAACGGCGCCAAAATTTGATCGGATTGTCGCGCTCCAATCAAAGATAATATTTATAAGCCCAAATTACCCTTAACAAATAGCTAGTGGTAGCAAGGGGTCGATCCACGAAGAGTATGTGGTTTGCGAATGGATTTACTAGAACTAAAATGGTTGTCACAATTTATGAAGCTTGCTAACTTGTTTTTATAATTTTTGATTGTTGAAAAGATGTTGAACTAAATTAACTAAATTGATGAAATACAAAAAATGGTGAAATTAGTCGTCCCCTGATTCGAACCCGGGTCTAGACTTACACCCTTTCGCGCGCCTAACCAACCGAGCTAGGCGCCTAGTTTGTGAAAGTTTGGTTTTGGTTAAATATGAATACTTCCTTGGATAATAACTCCTAGTTAACAATTGTAATGAATATTTAACTTCTAACAAATAATAAGTAAAGGAATCACACCCGGTTTCGGTAATTACTAACTTATGGTTTCTACAAGTTTTAGGCTTCAACTTAAATGCATACAATTAACGGATTTAGTGTATATGACTTAGGTGCCAATAACTATCAACGCTTCAATGAACGGACAAGAATGCACTTTGTTATCAAAACATGCAAATCCTAACCAAGACAACGCATATTACACATAACCATTTCATAAAGTCATAACTTTTAACATCGCTCGACAATTTATGAATACGAAACAAATGTAAGCTTATCGTCAAAGGTTTCTAAAATCACATACAAATTGTCACAAATTGAAGCAAGAACAATTCAAAACCATAAGTAAGCAACTACCTACACCGGGGTGAAACCGAGATGATTAGCCACTCATGGATAAGGAAGCTTGATCACCATATGAACAAAACACAATGAACATCATCTTGAAGCTTGGAGGATAGAAAAAATGAAGAGTATTATGGATATCTTCTCTATGTCTCCCTAAAGGACTTGAGAGTTCTTTTTTCTTTGGAGCTGAATGATTCCCCTCAAAATATCTCCCCATATGTTATATTATCCTCCCATATGCTAAAAACCCGGATTTTCTTCAAAAGTCAACATTTTCAATCATTGAAAATCATCCAAGAAATAATTGATCCGGAGTGCTTTTCTGGTGCCCGTCGCCGACGGCTAGCCTGCCCGTCGCCGACGGGCTCTCCTGGTATGCTTTTTTCACTTTTCCATTTTATGCTTCCGGTTGATCCGTAATGCGTTCCGGTGCACCGTTATTTGACCCGATGACTCGTAAAGCTCCCAAAAAGCTCCTTAATGTTGTCAAACCTACAAAACATATTTTAGATTAAAAGTAGGCTATCCGAACATAAAACGTACATAAAATCATCAAGTTAAACGATAACGATCACTTGTTTCCAACCACGCATCAGTAGTTCTTCAGGAAAAACTTCTGGGTATTCAGAAATGACTGGGATGTCTTCAATCTTGGGTTTCAGCTCATCAATAGTCACCTGTGCCATGTAGATGACACAACCAATTTTCAAACACTTAGAGGCCTTGAGCATAGTCACTTGCTCAGGCAATCCATACCGGGTATCTCCCTGAATGGTAAGTGATTCACCAGACGGAGTCTTGATCACCACTTGCTTTTTATTGCAGACAATCTGGGCCTGGTTATGAGATAACCAGTCCATGCCTAATACAATGTCAAAACCAGCTAACTTCAAAGGAAGTAGGGACAAAGGAAAAGAGTGGTTCTTAATGGATATGAAACATCCATCTAATATGGTTGAGGCGGTTTCTAAGGTGCCATCTGCTAACTCCACCTCATATTTCACTCTTAAAGTTTTAACAGGTAAATTCAGCAATTTGCAAAACTTATTATCTACAAATGATTTATCAGCGCCTGAATCAAAAAGTACTCTTGCATAGATATCATTTATGAGAAAGGTACCTGTGATCATGTTATCGTCTTGCACAGCCTCCTTCGCATCCATTCCGAAGACCCTAGCATTGGTCTTCTTGGCCTCTTCAGGCTTCTTGGCGTATATAGGGCAGTTGGTTTTAATGTGCCCTTTCTCATTGCAACTGTAGCACGTTGCATCCTTCAGCTTTTTGCAATCCAAGGTCTTGTGTTCCTTGGACTTGCATATCTTTCAAGCAAAATTTCTTAACTGAGTCTGCGAGTTCGATTCGAGTCTGCACATTCCAAAGTGCTGTTTCTTGCAAATCTTGCACTTGGGCTTATCACCAGACTGATGCCCATCCTTCTTTGACTCAAACCCCCTCTTGTTGTCACCATTTCCTTGGTGCTTCTTGTTTGACCTCCGTGAATTATCATCTTCACGTTTTCTTTTCTCCGCATCCTTGCTCCTCAGCGATCTTTGTCTGACCGCGTCCAGCGTGAGGGACAAGGATATATTAGCCACAGATCTGAAAGTAGTCAGTCTAGAGGCCTGCACGCTTGCTTTTATCTCGGGGGCTAAACCCCCAATGAAACGAGCTATTCGTTTGGGTTCCGGGGTCACCAAATACGGAACCAACCTCGACATGGTATTAAAGCTCGTGAGGTAAGCTTGGCAATCTAGATTGGTCATTACCAACGAAAGAAAATCTGACTCAATCTTTTCGACCTCGTGCTGAGGACAGTAGTTATCCCTGATGAGGGCAACGAATTGTTCCCAAGACATGTTGTACAATGGGATCTTCCCAGTGGCTTGAATCAGCGATCTCGACCAGGCTAAAGCCTCGCCTTTAAAAGATTGCGAAACAAACTTTACCACATCTTTCTCAGCGCATCCGCTGATATCAACAACTGTGTCCACCTCATCTAGCCATGTCATACAGTCTATGGCCCCCTTTTCCCCAGTGAAATCCCTGGGTTTACATGAAACAAAGTATTTGTATGAGCAACCCTTATCACGGGGTCCTTGATTCAATACAATCTGTTGAGATGGAGCACTGTGGTGGTTTGAGGAGTGTCGATCATCATCTTTCTTGGGTTCTTCCTTCTTGGAAGGTGGCTTCGAATGCGGTGTAGATAGGGTCCTACTTCGAGTCTCACTATATTCTTCATACTGCCGCTCTAATGCCTTTGTAACTGCGTCGTCTACTAACGCTTTTAGTTCAGCACCCGTTATATTAATTCGGGCGTTATCATTATTCTCCACTGGGTGACTATTAATTTCATCCGAGTCAGCCATTTTAATTGAACTGTTACATAGAACAAGGACAATAGTTTACTTGGGAGTTTATTATGGAATTGTCTTTTATGGCAATTCATTAACCATGGTAAACATAGACCATATTTGGTTAATTTATTAATCATATTTATTTAGGATTTTATTATAATTTATCCTAATTATAAAACAATAACGGTTTTATTAATAGCACAAAAGACCTAGTCACAAAGACATTTTAAATCATAAGCCATGATTTCAAAGAATCAAGGCATGAAGGTTTGAACATAGTTCTTTACCTTTTTCAGACAGGGTTATAGACTATTACTGTCTTTTGTCACATATGAAAATGAGCAGGGCCCGTAGGCATTATATTACCAATGTATGGTCAAAATATGATCATCTTAATTGATGATTTAAACCCAAGATTCAGAGATCATTAGATTGCGTTAGGAATCTTTTGAAGAGTCCTTATATAAGAATGACGTGTGTGATTTTAACGAATCACATCTGCCAGGAGTGTTAACATGTTTACAGATGTTAACAGGGTTTGAATCTTTTAAACAGGTCTTACCATTTTGGCCAGGTCTTTACACTGACACTCAGGCTAGGTTTCACTCTTAAGATTCTTATTCAATAATTAATAGGCAGATCATTATTAAAAGGAATGATTATTTCATATACAATATTTATGCATATAATGGCAAAAATGAAATTTATAAATTAAACATTCCATTAATTATTAATAGATTACACATCGCCCTAAACAAGACTTTTTAGACAAACAAGTTACCCACGCAGGGGTCAAGCAACATACTAGTCCACGCAGGGACTTAAACAAACATCATACCCTCATAGGGGTTAACAGAGAGATAGACCCACGCAGGGGTCAGAATAAACTAACATACCCACATAGGGGCTAATACAGCAAGACATGCCCACGCAGGGGCTCAACTACAACAAGGAAGATACAACAACAGTGGAAGGATTCAATGGTCCTTCTAGCTCTTCCCTTTTATTAGGCTTGTCAATCCTTGGAATAAACTTTGTCGCTCCCTACGGTCTCTGTGAAAGTCTGGCTCGACTTGGTCCAACCTTTGCAGAATTTCTTCACGCTCTGGTGGGGAGAACCTTGGCGGCTGCGATTGTTGCCGAATAATAGGTCTAGCAGGTATTTGGTACCCATGAGTTGGTTACCCTACTCCCCAAGGAGCTCCATACTGTCCTTCAGGATGAAGGGCGTTATAATTGGCTGCTACCATGTATGGGTCGGCTTCAGCGTAACCATAGGTGGTGTGAGCCGGTTGCTCAAACGGGTTGTACGCCATAGAACCCGTGTATGCTGGAATCGGGTTATCAAAACCCATCGGTGGTAGTTGCGGTACAACTGGGTTCGAAGGTCCACCCATTTGCGGATCTTCTTGTAGTGGCGGATAATGACTTCCACTTGATTGTCGAGGAGAGCTAAAATGAAAGTCTCCTCCTCGCGCGGACATCCGCGCTCCGGTTCTCCTACGCCTCGGCGGTTGCAGAGGTGCCGGCTGAACTGGTGGCGGTGGAAGCGGTGGCGTGACTGCCACGAATCGTGAATCCTCAGAGGGATCCTGCTGCTGCTGCTGGTAAGGCGACGAATGATGCGAGGGTGTAAAATACTACTCGTACTGATTAAATCGTGCCTGGTAACTGTCCGGACCGTGGTAGGGTGATCCATGAAAAGACGAACCATCCGAGATCTCGATAGGATGGTTGGGAGTTTCGGTTGCGGGCTCGACGGGATCCGTGTCCTCGTCCATGTCTTCTGCATGATCGCCGGAGAAGTGATCCTCTGGCCCCAATAGGTTAAAACCCACTGGTTCTTGTATGTAGTTTCCCGGGTTAAACCGGCCCCTAAAAACAGGTGTGGGGTCTTCAAAGGAATGGTGCGATAAGGATCGCTGTAGAGGTATGTAAGAAGGTTGTGGGTTGTCGGGCTCATTTTCCGAATGTGGCCCATAAGAGTTATGAATGGGAGGCGTCGAACTGTGTGAAACAGATCGTCTAGCCGGTTCAAAAAGGTTTCTCCTGTCCTCTCTAGGGTCAGCACTCGCGGTGGTGGTAGGAGCTCGCATGTGCGAAGGTCCTACCTCGTCGTCATTGGGGGCGGTGAATGGCCCCTTGCCTCGTCCTCTTCGTCGAAAGAATCTTGGCGGCATATTTAATCATGTCAATACAACATAAGATAACGACAAGAATATATAAAATAAAGGACAAAACAAAACAAAACAAGGTAGAGTTTGTCCTATGTTATTTGTCTAGACTCGAAAGTTTTTGGAATGTGCAATTGTGTAACTGAGATTAAACACAAAAGACTAGTGTTTAATTCACTCAGTGTTAGCTCTGATACCAACCTGTCATACCCCGAATTCCACGTGTCACCGGTGGGCCCGGTGGGGAGTATCATGACGTGGTTGGCAACATAATAGTCAAACAACACAATATTTAAATCCACAGCGGAAGCAAATGAAAGATATATTTCAACCGAATAAAATATTGTAATATCGTGTATCACAAACAGTTGAAAGTTTATCCACAGAAGGATCAAAATAAATAGGACACAGTAGTTCAACAGACGTTAGGCATCTTAAGCTTGCGAGACTCTTTATTGATGCTAAGGAGAAAATCCAGCCTATTACGAGTAGTACCTGCATTTAATCTTTTTGGGAAAATACGTCAGTTTACACTGGTAAATACAATCAACTGACTCATTTTAAAAAAAATGATTAAAAATTTATTTAGATGCACATGGCACAAACATTTTATAACTTGGGATAATTATTTAAATATATAAACTTGTAAGAGAATTACATGTTCCTTATGCGTTCAGTAGCCCGGATCGTGCCGGGTTAAAGATCAATAGACACACCACATAATCTATTTATGCACTGACGAGTGTACGCCTACACTCCGCGCTTAGGTCGTGGCCATTTCGTAAAATGATGCCAAGGATATCCGGGACATGGTCATTAACCCCCCAAAGGCTTTAAGTAAACAAAACAATTTAAATGGGCCGATCAAATTTCAATTAACCACCATACGATGGAAGATTTAATGCCCGACCAAGCGGTATTTTATATACCGTACCCCAAGCCCGTATAGGGAAAATAAGTTAAAAGTATTTACCTTTGCAAGTATAATTCACAAACAGCAAATGCAAGTAGCTTTTACTGGTCCTCCTAATCTGGAACGAAGGTTTATAGTAACCTATTAGAATCCTAACGGGTCTTTAGTTAAGCTTAAGCTTAGACCGGTTAGTTTCAAAGATACGGTTCGTACGCACGATTAAGCGAAGACCGGATAGAATGTGATTTAGACCCGACAAGTTTTAAGACTTGCTTAATATGGGTATTTCTTACACATTCTGGATTTTGAGATAAAACCGATAAGGTTTGACCCGTTTCGGCTAATTTATGCAAACTAGTTACATAAACCGAACCGAACGCGTAATAAGCGTAACGGGTATTCATGAGAGCCATATACAGGTTTCCTAAGTTAATATGCCTCAAATATGTTGTGGCATTAGTAAGATGTCTTTTATTATGCCCGAAACGAATTTAAACACAAACTATGCCCCGTAGGGGTAGTTTGGTCATTTTCAAGGTTATAAAAGAGTTTAAGTATTAACCTGAGTTACAGGTCTGATGTAATCAGCAAAAATACTCAATTTAATAAGTTATAATAGTAGGGTAAAGTATATTTGTGAAATTTATCAATTATAACCAAACTATGCACCGTAGGGGCATTTTGGTAATTTCACATAAGCCGAAAAGCTCAAAACTGAAGTCTGAGTTTAACAACCTTTGCTTACTGTTAAAATATTATAATTTACCTGAAATATCAGTAGGTATCAACCCTTGTGTGTTTAAAATAGTTCTAGTACATACTATGCGTTAAAACGCTTAAAAGGGCGATTAAAAGCCATTTCCGGGTTCTATACATAAAGCTGATATTTTTATTATTCTAGGAGGCTTAAAATAATTTATTTATCATATGTAATCAGTAACAAAAGGTTTGGAGTCAATTAGGTATGTAAAACTCATTTTATATCCCGTAAGGGCAAAACCGACAATTACCGGATTAAGCTTATGATTCTAAGTTATGCTCAGCCTAAAATTAGTTAAAAATCTTCAAAAATCCCAAAATAATATATTACATCAGTGGGTAAAAAGTTTGATATCAAAAAGTAGGTTTAATTAGGCTATATGCTAATTATGCCATTTACATCGCTAAAAGCTTTTTAATTACGCTAATGAGCATAACTCTAAATCTACACCTCAAACTGATGTCAAACTTTGGGTACAAGTTTATATTTCAGTAACTAAGATTTCTACACTTTTACATTCTCAAAAATCATGTTTTAAGGTGAAAAGGGCATAATGGTCAACATATGAGCAGTTAACGGAATCATGCATATTAATTGGTTAACTAATGAACCAAGGTGTATAATCACAGAGGGTTATACTAGCATGTAACCTGGTCCTAAGGAAGCTCTATGGCATTTCTAAAACATGCTTAAACGGGTCAGAACTGAAAGTCAAAGCAAAAGTCAAACTATGCGACTTTCGGTTCCGAACCGGGTCTCTACTGAAAATTGTCGGGTTGAACATGTTTAGACATGTTCTTACATTAATTACCAAGTTATATTAATGATCAAACAGGTTGTAGGGGTTCTACATTGCTAATTATGCATAAATTAGAAATTAAGCATTCTGTTGACTTTTTAATAACAAGTTTGACCCGACATTTGACCTAGTTAGAGTGGGAATCAGAGGGTGCCATTTTAAGGGTTTAATGCCCACATAATTACCAACTTATAACTACTTTCAATTCGACTAATCACTGAACCATCAATGATTAATCGCTAAGTCAACCGTTAATTACGACGGTTTGACTTTTAAGCTAAAACTAAGCAAAAACTTAACTAAGAAAGGTTAAGCATACTTACTGAAGTTCTATGCACAATTTGGAAGGCTTAGGGTCTGCTCTTAAGCTCCAAGAAGCTCCAGAAATGCAGAAATGAGGTGTGCTCCAAATGGTTGCAACAAGGGCCTTTATATAGTGCTCAAATTCTCATAGATCATTGACAAACAACACTACCAATGGTCCCTGATCATCAACACATGTCCCTAAGTGCCTAGGACTGTTTAGGGGTCGCCCATGAAGTGAAATATCTGATTAAAGTCGGTTATTGCGCGAAAAACGGCTGCTGTCTGATGTTTCTGCATCTGGGCGTCTGACGCGGCCCGCGTAAAGTCTTGTTAAGCTTTACGCGGCCCGCCTGGATCCTGTTGACAGATTTCAAATCTTTCCATTATTGCATCTTGGCTCTTGGCTCTTTCGAAGGGTCATGCACTAAATAAATTGCATTATGAACCCTCCAAATTGACATATAAGGGCTCCAAGACTTATACCTATTTTGTTAAGTCCTTGGTCACTTCATGTTTACCCGAAAAGTCATAATTTTCAACGTTGACGCTTTAACCCCTTGTATACGAATTTGATCATAACTTTCTCATACGATAACGAAACTTTATGAAATTTATATCGTGCATTCTAGTGAGCATAATTAACCGTTACAAAGCTTCGGGTTTGTTAAAAGGACACTCAGAGGTATAACTTAAACATGTTGACACATTTAACCCCTGTAGTTTGTAATCTCTCACTTTCTTTCATTTTTAGCCTCGTATGATCCATGATTTATTCGTTTGAAGGTATGAGCATCATGTAGGGTTTCTGTAAAGTATATTATCCCTTGTTGACATTTTGAATCCTTAAATTCACACACTTTCCATGTTTGTCAACTTTAGTCCTTCTAGAACATTCTTTCACACGTTCGAGCTTATGACACGTGTCAGTACATTATAGGACGTGAATTTTTCGAGGTGTTACAGTAAACCCCCCCCCCCTCAAAACACAAAAATAGTTAAGTTCGTGTCGGAGTCATTCTAAATAAAGTCTTTAGTGTAGTTTATTAGAGTCTCGTGGGTTCGACATTCGGACTTACTTTGCTTTACTAGAGTCGACCGGTTCACTTGCCGGTGAGTAGTTTAGTCGAGTTTAGAGAGCCTAGGTTATTACTTTGACTCTATATTTAGGTTAATTTCAGTTGATTTTTATTGAACTACTTGTAGCACATCAAGTTTTTGGCGCCGCTGCCGGGGACTCTTGGCAATTGCGTTAATTACTTTGTTTGGATTTCATCTGATATCTATACGTGCTTTTTGTGTGTTTTTGAGTCGTAGGAGTCCAAGTAATTTTAGTGTCTTTTTATTGTTAGAGTTTTTGTTGGAGTCGTCTTACTTGTTTGTTCTTGGTTTTGCAGTTAATGCCCCATACACGTTCTCAAGGACCAGTGAAACCGCCGATCGACAGGTCTTCCTTCTCGACATCTAGTTCACAGGTTAGAAAACCTTCCACTTCATCTTCAACCCCTTCTGACTCTACATTTCAATCTAAACCACCAGATTTTGACTTCACCCCGAAGTCGTCACCCCACAACACCCCACCACCGTCCCGTCCAATTCACGTACACCTAGTCCACCACCAGTTTTCCAAATGGCCCAAAACAAAACTGTCCACCAATGTTCCACCGCAGGTTTTACCGCAAACTCACCAATCACCCTCCCCGAAATCACAAATGACAAGTCCTGGCAAACTCCCTCATACATCATGACCGCCATTAACAACTCTTGTCAGTTTCACGGTCGTGATGATGAAGATGCGCCGGCCCATATCAACCATCTCACCTGTCTTTGCAGCACCTTCGGTATCGAAGGTGTTAATCTTGATGACCGCTATCTCCAAGTCTTCCCATTTTCATTTGTTGGCCGCGCAGCCACATGGCTTGATTCGCAGCCGACATGTACTTTTAATACTTGGGCTGGACTTAGGGATGCCTTCCTTGCTAAGTATTTTCCACCTGCTAAGGCGTCTCGCCTTCGAGATCAGATCCATTCATTCAGAATGGAGTCTGACGAACCTTATCATTTAGCTTGGGAGAGGTTTCAAACTTTACTCTCACGTTGTTCCCAACATGGGCTTTCTGATTGGCCATTGGTAGAAAAATTTTACAATGGCCTCACACCCGAGTGTATGGCCCGATTCGACACATCTGCAGTAGGCCATCTCATAGGAAAGAAAAATGTGGCCGACTGTAATGATCTCTTTGAGAGCTTTGCTCATGTTGATATTGATCATAGTGCTACCAACATGGCTTCCATTCCTATTACTACCACTTCCTCATCCGATCGAGGAGTGAACCAAGTTGGTTTGGATTCAAAGGTAGCATCTCAACTTGATTATATCACCAAAGAGTTATTAGAAATTAAGAAAAAGGTCGATAGGTGCGAAGTTTGTAGGGGAGGTCATGATACCGTAGACTGTCCAACACTTACCCTAGAACAGGTAGAGTACATTGCAGGTCAAAACAGGGGCCCTAGTAATCCGTTTAATAATAGTAACTCTAACTGGCATAGTAATAACTTCCACTCCTCCAGTAATCCCCCTAAGTTCCCATCAGGCCAATATCAAAGCAGGGGGCAGGGTTTCTATACTAGTGGGGGTTCAGGTCAATCAGGTCAGTTTGCTAGTTCAGGTTAAGGGGGGGCAATTTAGAAGTGAGGGGTCAAACCAAGAGGGTCAGCCTAGGAATGAGGGGTCCAATGGTAGTTTGTCTAGGATAGAGGACCTTCTTTCCTAGTTAGTAGTTAAGGACCAGGCCACCCAACGTACCTTAGAAGAATATGCCACATTCCTCAAGAATAACCATTCTAATTTCTTAGACCTTCAAAGGCAAGTCGGGGATATTGCACGCCAATTGCAAGAACGACCTCTAGGTCAGTTTTTGGGAAACACAAAGCCGAACCCGTCTGGCACATTGAAGCCAATTTCGACCCGTAGTGGTAGAACCTTAGGAGAGGTAGTGAGACCTGAGAGTATAGAGGTAGAGGATGAAGAACCCGTAGATGAAGAGATTGCGATGGAGGCGCCTGGTAAAGTGCAACCTAGGTTAATTCCAGCAAGTACCGCACACACCGGGGGACCTCAAGTCGAGAGTAGTGTAGAAAAATGACCCACACGAATCGTTCCGTCACCCACAGTTGATCTTTCCCGTGCTCCATACCCGTCCCGTCTTAGAAACCAAACTTACTCTAAAGAGTACAGGAAATTCTTAGAAATCTTTAAGCAACTTAGGATAAACCTTCCATTCATAGAAGCCCTTCAATCTATGCCTAATACGCAAAATTCTTAAAGGACCTTCTAAAGCGGAAGGATAGGTTAGGAGAGGTCTCTAACATTCCCCTTAATGGAGGGTGTTCCGCCATAGTCTTGAACAAGGTCCCGG
This sequence comes from Helianthus tuberosus, assembly GCA_030545235.1. Lineage (NCBI taxonomy): Eukaryota > Viridiplantae > Streptophyta > Magnoliopsida > Asterales > Asteraceae > Helianthus > Helianthus tuberosus. Next base: position 215,958 of record JARYGA010061036.1, read on the forward strand.
AAAAATTGACGGATCCGGGCCTTTTCACCATCCCATGCTTGTTCGGGAGTGATACCGAGTGTAGGTCCCTAGCCGATTTAAGAGCAAGTATAAACCTCATGCCATATTCCATGTACGAGAGGTTAGGTCTAGGAGAGTTATCCCCTACACGCATGTCTTTGTCTTTAGGCGATAGACCCGTGAAGTACCCACGTGGCATAGTCGAAAACCTTCTAGTTAAAGTTGACAAATTCGTCTTTCCCGTAGACTTTGTCGTTCTTGATATGGAAGCCGATCAGAAAGTTCCTATCATTCTAGGACGCTCATTCTTATGTACCGCCAAGGCTATCATTGATGTCTTCGACGGTAAAATTACACTCCAAGTAGGTAAGGAGAGAGTCACTTTCGAGATAGCACGTTCCATGGAACATCCTAGTGGTTTCGAACGATCATAGTAGTCCTTGTCATTCGGTCTATTTCAAAGAGTCTTTCCTATCATGTGTCGACCATTGCTTTGACTATATTAGTGGAGCCGATCTAGTAGGGGATAGGTTAGATGAGGTAGTTGAGGAAGTAGAGGAAATTGTGAGTGAGAGTGAGGAAGGGGACGAGACCGATTGGGTCCCCGAAGTGTTAGAGTTGAGTGAAGTGAAGAGTGAGATCGAGAGTACACCCATTGAGAAACCCGCCCCATTAGAGCTTAAGGCTCTCCCATCCCACTTAGAGTATGCTTTCCTTGGTGAGGGATCCGACTTTCCGGTCATTATTTCATCTAAGTTAGAGGAGGGGGGAAAAAGGTAGACTATTAGGGGTGTTGAGAGAGAATAGGGATGCCATTGCATGGCGACTTTCGGATATCAAGGGCATAAGCCCCGCCTATTGTACCCACCGGATACTCATGGAAGATGATTATAAGCCGGTGGTGCAACCTCAACGTCGCCTAAATCCGAACATGCAAGAGGTTGTTAAGAAGGAAGTGCTTAAATTGTTAGATGCCGGAGTGATATACCCTATTTCCGACTCACCGTGGGTTAGTCCGACCCAAGTTGTCCCAAAGAAGGGCGGGATGACGGTGATCATGAATGAAATTAATCCCTTCCCGTACCGTTACCGGTTGGCGTGTGTGCATCGACTACCGTAAGTTGAATGACGCCACCTGGAAAGTCCATTTCCCCTTGCCATTCATTGACCAAATGTTGGAGCGTTTAGCGGGTCAACAGTTCTACTGTTTTCTCGATGGATTTTCAGGTTATTTTCAGATCCCAATCGCACCGGAGGATCAAGATAAAACGACATTCACATGCCCTTACGGCACTTATGCGTATCGCCGCATGCCTTTCGAGTTATGCAACACTCCGGCTACATTCCAAAGATGCATGGTTGCTATATTCCAAGACATGCTTGAGACTTCTATGGAGGTCTTCATGGATGACTTCTCGGTTTATGGTACCACCTTCGATCAGTGTCTTCTTAATCTTGATAGGATGCTTAAGAGATGTATAGAGACAAATCTCATGCTTAATTGGGAGAAATGTCACTTTATGGTGACGGAGGGGATAGTTTTAGGTCACAAAGTGTCTAGAGAAGGAATAGAGGTGGATAGGTCCAAGATAGATACCATAAGTAGGTTGCCTCCACCCACTAGTGTCAAGTCCGTTCGTAGCTTCTTAGGGCATGCAGGCTTTTATAGGTGTTTCATTAAGTATTTTTCTAAGATTACGCGCCCCATGACCCGACTTCTAGAGAAGGATGTGCCTTTCTTATTTGACGAAGAGTGCATCAAAGCCTTTGACTTTTTGAAGGAGAAACTCATTAGTGCACCTATCCTTATCTTGCCCAATTAGAGCTTTCCCTTTGAGCTCATGTGCGATGCGAGTGATTATGCCGTAGGTGCGGTATTGGGTCAAAGAATCGAGAAACATTTCCATCTAATCTAATACGCGAGCAAAACTTTAAATGATGCTCAAGAGAACTATACCACCACGGAAAAAGAGCTCTTAGTCGTAGTGTTTGCGTTTGATAAGTTTCGCTCATATCTTGTGATTTCCAAAACCACCGTTTTCACCGACCATGCCGCGTTGCGCTTTCTTTTCCAAAAGAAAGACGCCAACCCACGCCTCATTAGATGGATTCTTTTTATCTCCGAGTTCGACATTGAAATTAGGGATAAAAAGGGAGCGGAGAACGTAGCCGCCGAACATTTGTCACGGTTAGAGGATCCGAAGAGAGAGGAAGTTCGTGAGGATTCGATAGGAGACACCTTCCATCATGAAACCATTGATTTTGTTAGAGCCGAGGTAGATGGTTTGCCATGGTTTTCGGATTTGGCAAATTATTTAGCAAACGGTGACGTTGTGAAGGGTATGTCTCACCAACAAAAGAAGAAATTTCTTAGGGATGCTAGGAAATACATTTAGGATGACCCGTACCTTTTTAGGATAGGTGGTGATCGAGTGCTTAGGCGGTGTGTTTCGAAAGAGGATGGAATGGATATTCTTAGACATGTGCATGAGGGTTTAACGGGAGGCCATCATGGGTCGAATCTCACCGCACAAAAGGTTTTTGATAGTTGCTTCTATTGGCCAACGGTAGTTCGGGATGCCATAGAGTTTGTTAGGACATGTGACCGTTGCCAACGTACCGGCAACATCTCATCCAAGGATGAAATGCCCCAAAATCCCATTCAAGTTCTTGAAGTCTTTGACGTTTGGGGTATAGATTTCATGGGACCTTTCCCCTCATCGAGTGGGAATAGGTACATCCTCGTGGCCATTGACTATGTCTCAAAGTGGGTGGAAGCTCAAGCTTTGCCTACTAATGATGCCCGAGTGGTGGTGAGGTTTCTAAAGAAGTAATTCACACGTTTCGGTGTTCCTAAAGCCATTATAAGTGACCGTGGTACGCATTTTTGCAATTCCGTCATGGAAAAAGCATTAGCACGCTACGGGGTCACTCACCATCTTTCTACCGCATACCACCCGCAAACTAGTGGCTAAGTAGAGAATGCAAACCGAGGGGTGAAGAGAATTCTAGAAAAAAACGGTAAGGAAAAGTAGGAAGGATTGGTCGGAAAAGCTAGACGACGCATTGTGGGCATTCCGCACCGCTTAAAAAACACCGTTAGGAACCACACCCTTCATGATTGTGTATGGTAAAGCGTGCCATCTTCTGGTGGAGTTAGAACACCGAGCACTATGTGCTTTGAAAACCGTTAACCTTGATCTTACCGAAGCCGCAAGGAGGAGATTCTTTCAAATCCCTGAACGATCTTGGAATATCAAAGAAAAGACTAAGGCGTTGCATGATAGGAGATTGTGATGATTGAAGGAGTTTAAGGTAGGTGATAAAGTGCTTTTGTTTAATTCGAGATTGAAATTGATAGCCGGAAAGTTGAAATCGAGATGGACTGGACTGTATGTGGTAAATGAAGTGTTTCCATACGGCACCGTTGAGTTGTATGACGAAGTTGATAAAGGTTCGTGGAAGGTAAATGGTCATCGATTGAAACATTACTTGGGAGGTCCCATTGATACCACCGAGGAGGAAGAAATTCCTCTAGAGGACCCACCCACCTTCACTGAATAGTGAGTTAAGAAAGGCTTCGTTTGTAGAGTATGCACCGTTTATATTTTCGTTAATTTTTCGTAATTTTTTCATAGCTAATCGTTATTTTTGGTAGTTTTCAGGTCTTGTTTTGTGTTTTGAGTCATTTGAAGGAATGCATTACCGAGGATTTGCAGAGATTTGCGATAAAAACGAGTTTCCAGGTAAGTTTCAAGTGTTAGAAAATTTTTTTGGTTGATTTTGGGAGGTTTGGAAAAAGTTAAAAAATTTTCTAAGGCATTGAAACCAAAAATTGACAAAACCTTATGTGAAAAACGCCCACTGGCGGGTGGCGACATATTGAGCTTCATAACTCGCGACCCGCCAGGTACTCAAAACTTCCGGCGCATTTTATGGTGGTAGCGGGGCGCGATTGATGACTTGAGTATATCACGGCCCGCCAGAGACTATATCTGTAGCCGTATCACATTAAACCGCAAATTGAATTTTTTTACCTATTTCCTCTTCTCCAAGGCGCCAAACACCCTCTTAGACCACCATTCTTCACCGTTTTCACCATTTTCAACCATAAATCACATCACCAATCCATCTATAACCTTCACACACCCGATTTCATCCATATTTCCATCATATTTCACCATAAAATTGGACCTTTTCTTTGGAGTTAAAGTTCAACCGAAAATCTTTCTGTTTCTTCTTGTTTCTCACGAATCTCAGGTATGTTTCTTGTAAATTTTGTACTTTGAGTCAGTGATTTCAGTTTTTACTAAGATTAGTGTTAGTTTAGGGTTAGGTCTTGTTTTAGTCGGGTCTTTAGTAGTGTCTTGTAATGGTTTGAGGTTGCAGATGGATATGGTTTGGGTATTTCAGCAGAACATAGGTTGCAGGAGGCTCGGTTTGGGGTACGCTTACAATGTTTGTCATATCTTAGGCTAGGGTTTACCAACATTGAGTGTGGGGATTCGGTTGGGTAATTTTTGAGTTAAACATCAGATTTATTCACTGTTTTGACCCGTTTCACTAATGTGTTACTAAAGTTTTCAACTTTAATTCGGTTGAGACTCAATATTGGTTTGGTTTTGTGGTTTGAGTTGGAACTTGTTGAGGTCACAATGTGTTTATCACATAACAAGTTCGGGGTGCAAATGATTGTCGGGTTGGGCTTGAAAAGTGATTTGCTGAATTTTGTTTGGTTGGTACTACATTGACGCTTAAAGTACCAATCTTACAACTTTGAATCCGAATTTTTTCAAAGATAAAAACCTCCTTTAACTAGACTTTTATGGACTGATCGGCACCCCTTTGGTCGACTTCTCTTGTCACAACAGCGTAAATGACCCCGATTTCTTTGCTCTCGCGCAAGTCTCTTTCTTAGACTTATGGTTTCTTACTGAGGAAGCCTTCTGGTTCATTCGAGTTCGATGTACCTTTTGTAGTTGGGTTCCTCCCCGTTGTCTCTCCCCCGTGTTAGTCTTCTCTGGTTCCGCTTCTATGTATTTTTCAACGCTAAAATCTATTTTGAACTAAAACACGGCTGATTTTAAGCAAGGTTGGACGTCAATGTCGGTTTGGTAGGCACTAGAGTTTAGTTGAGGACAATTAAGGTGCCGGGAGAGGGTAGTGTACATTGAGTCCAAGTTAGAGTGTCGCTTTAATTGTTTTAGTTGTTTTAGCCTAGTTCGAGTCTAGTTTAGTCGGTTTTTGGGTTTACTTGCACGTACAAGTTAATTAGGCTCGCGCGTACTCAATCTCCATTCGGGCGAATTTAGTTACTACTTAGAAATTGTAAAAAGTAACCCGGTCTTTTTATTTCAACTTTATTTTCAGAATTAAACCGCGAATGAAATTCTATACGGTTATTCTAATTTTTCTTAAAAATTTTTAAAAATTCAAAAAAAAAAAAAACTAAAAAATTCAAAAATACCAAAAATACCAAAAATAGTTTGTTACTAATATTCTGCTTTGCTTTGTCTTGCCATACTTGTTTTGTTTTGCAGAATGTCAGGTGTAGGATCGTCGAGTAGGCCTAGTAGGAAACGGGCCCCAAATACTCGCCCAAGAGGGGGCCCAGTGATAAGGGAACCCGAACCGGTTCAGCAAGTTCAACCGGAACCAGTACAACAAGTGCAACAGCCAGAACATGTCAGGGTTGTTGAGTATACAGGACCAGGACTCCCTCATGGTCGAAGTCAAAGGATCTTAGATAGCCCTCTTTTACAGTTTGAGTTAAATTTGGGGGAGTCACAGAGGTTGGCTACCCTTTACTCGGTAGAGCTGCTACCATATAGGAGGATTGACTGGGAGATGTTAGATCGCCTAGGGGTGAGGGATCGGGTGGAACAGTTGTTAGGACCAAAGTTTAGGAGGGTATTAGATTGTGACGTGAGGCAATATAAGGAAATCACCTTAGAGTTTCATTCTACGTTTGATTTCAAGCAGGGGAGCTTTAATGAAAAAGGTGCTGTGTTCTTTGCTTTAGGTAGGAGGTCTTATGAGATGGCAGTTCCTGAGTTTACAGTGGCTACTCAGTTCTACACAAAGGATGAGGTTCGAACCCCCGAGTTTATCACTAGTCTGCAAGGGGTGTTTAATAAGAAGCGTAGGTATAGTGTTCAGTTTGATGAGTTAGCGAGGTTCTGGAGCACTATTTCGAGAGTGCCGTATTCTACAGGGGCAGTTGCTAGCGATATTACCGACCCGGTTCTTCGATACATTCACAAAATTCTCGCAGCGACTTTGGTTGGTAGAGGACAGGGGGATAATAAGGTTAATCAGGTGAGTTTGTTTTGTTTGATGTGTATGGTGGAGCGAAGGCCAGCCAATTTGGCGACTGTGTTTGCATTGTCTATGAAGAGGTTGTGGAGAGGTGGTGCTGGTGCCCGTATTTACTGTGGGCCGTTGGTAACGTGGGTAGTTGAGAGTTTAGGTGTGTTTGAGAGGTACCCGACATATAGGATGAAGGAGGGCCCAGGCCCTTGCTTTATGAGTGTTAGGGATTTGCAGTTTGCTGGGATAGTAGCATATACTGACCCGATTACTTGGGAGCCCATACGTGAGGGTCCACAGGTTCAGCCTCCACCTGGTTCAGGTGCTGCAGAGGCTATGCAGGGTGCAGTTGCTACCCGCTATCAGAGGCCCTGTATTCCCCGTATCCGTCAGGATATTCCTGCTAGGCAGTGCCCATTAGCGCAGCCATGACCCGATCCACTTACCTTGGATTCGTTATATGATTCTATGCAGGCGGGTTTCGGGGACTTGCGTATGTATGTTGATGATTAGATTAGTGGGTTTAGGAAGGAGATGGTGGCAGGATAGAGGAGGCTAGAGGATGGTATGCTGGTTCTGATGCAGAGTTTTCATTTGCAGCCACCGCCTTCTTAGCAGCAGTCTGAGGCAGGGCCCAGTGGGATGCGGGCGAGTGATGAGGAGTCGGATGACGAGGAGTAGTGCAAGGATGCAGCGATGCTGATAGATTATATCTTTTGTTTCTTTTTATCTTTATGCTGTTTTGGTCCCCGTTTGTTGGTCTGTACTTAAATACTTTAAACAGGTTGGTTGGGTTTTGGGGATGGTTGACGTTTGGTTTGTGGATGTTTGCACTAACACTTATTATTATCCTATATATTATCTTTTGCTAGTGTTTGGTGATTGCTTGATTAGGTTGGTATTTGTTGCCGCTTCCGTTAGCGTATCCGAGTTAGGAATTGTTTGCTGAGCGCGTTCGGATTGGAGGGCATATGTGGAATTGACTGGCACATTGACAGTCTCACATATTCAGATCAACTAAGTCATTTTCCACTTGTATATTTTATATATTTATTTTATCCAGTTTTTAGTTTAGTGGTAATTTAGGTAGTTATTTGAGTCGTATTTTCGTTCTTGCATTAGGGACAATGCAATCTTTAAGTGTGGGGATGCGATACATAGTAGTAATCGAGTCATAAAATTCGAAAAATTCAAAAAAAAAATTAAAAAATTGAAAAAAAAATTGAAAAATTAGAAAATTGTCTTTTGAAATAAGAAGGTTGCAAAATTAATACGGAAAATGATAGAAAAGATGGGTTTTTGCTCGGATTCAAATAATAATAATATGAGATTAAATTAAGTCGGGTTTGTGTCTAGTTTGGGATATGTGAATAGGCCCGGTTTGGTTTTAGGTCCCTTTGATTTAATACTACCTTAATTGTCGGTCTGCTAGTGGGTATTCATCTGGGAAAAATGGGAAATTGAAACGCCAATAAAAGTATAAAGAATGCCGTTATAAATCAAAATTGTTAGAATTTTTTAATCATGAAAAAGAAAAAAAATAGAAAAAAATGAGCTAGAAACTTAAGAAAGTAGCGCAGGCCAATGTAATCTTGGTTGGGGATAGTGACTTTGACCCAGAATGCATCTAGGATGCGTGAAATCGAAATTGCAATAAAAATTACCGACGCCTATGTAATCTGAGTTGGGGATAGCGACTCTACAGCCGGAATGCCTTTGGGTTAGGTAAAGCAACATCTAAGCTCAAAAGAAAAGAAAAAAAAAAGAGATATGAAAAATATATGAAAGAAAAAAATTTTGATTTTAAATTCTCTTGATTTTGATGTAAAACGGTTAGGAATTGGTCCAGTGACCGTTCCTTTTGTTCTATAAGCTTGAGGCGGGAATAGGTAGACTGTGGCTTCTAGCGTGAGACCCTAGGTAGATCGACTGCACTTAAACTAAATTCGCATGATAAGGGGCTTAGAACCGGATTTGGGTTTAAAGGGACAAGCATATTTGCAATCGCAGCTAACACAAGTCTTGATGTTAATAAATATAAATAGCTTTTGACCCGAGTAATTAAACATATCTGATTCCGTATGCATAGATTCTTTTTCGAGGACGAAAAAAGAGCAAGTGTGGGGATATTTGATGTATTGCAAAATACATCTTTTATTCATGTATAGTTTGTATAGTTTTCCGTTATTTTTAGTTTAGTTTTCATTAGAATGTGCATAATGTTGATCCATTTGCGTTTTACATGTCGTGGTGTTTAAAACTGCTGGAAACTGTGTAAAACGAGCCAAAATACTGAAACGTCAAGTCCTGGAACGCGCTGGAAGTTCGGGAGCTGAAACGGAGTCGAAAATCTGGAAATCTGGACTTTGGCGCCCCGCGACATAGTAAGCAAGTCTCTCGCGCACGGCGAGATACTGGAAGTTGTGAACGGATGGAGAACAGGGTGGCGGGCCGCGACATACTTGCCTCTGCAAGTCGCGCCCCGCCAGGAAGCTATGCTGGCAGTTAATTCGAGATAATTCAAGGGTTGAGTTGGGAAAACATATATATATATATATATATATTCATAATAAACATCAAAAAAACCCGAGTTACGAATTGGAGAACCCCTAGGCGAATTTAATTGCAGATTTCGAGCTGTTCGGAGCGTTTTGGCACACGAGAATCATCCGGTTGAAGCTTGGAGCATAGGAAGGAAGATCATTCGGGTTTTATCTCCCGGTTTTCATTATTTTTCAGTACTTTGATCATGAATTCTTGTTTTGAAACTTGTGTTTTGATTTTGGATACCATGTTTTTCTGGCTAGAACCTTTGTTACTACCTAGGATAGATGAAAGTTTAATGAAGTTTGGATTTTTAACGGTTTTCTATTGTTTGTGTATGGATTGATCTTTGAAATTAAAGAACTTTAGAATGTCTAATTTGGTGCGTATACGTATTTAGATTTGATTGTTGATTATTTGTTGTTTCACATAAACTTTGATGGATGTCTTTCATATAATGAGTTTGTGTTGATTGTTCGAGTCTTTGCGGGTTCGGGTAATCTTTGGGTAAATCGGCCGATAGCCATAGAAACAGTAATTAAAATACAATTAGAACTAAGTATTCTGCTTAACTTGTCGCTGAGAGGCTCGAGTTTGTTAGTAGGTCTCGGTTTGATATACATCTAGGATAGATTTTGAGAGAAGTCGGTCTTAGTTCCCTAATCACACCTATGTCTATTAAACCAAGATAGAATCTAGAGTTGCCTTAGACTTTCGCACTGAGAGGTAGATTGTCACATTAGGGCACTTTTAGAGACGTTAGAGGACTGAGAGGAAGTCTAACAACCGGTGTTCATAATAGCCTTGTAGAGTCTCACAGGTTTCTTCCTGAGAAGGGTCGGGAGGTCTTAGTAGAGATATCTTAGGGTTTAGTATATACAGATCCCGGTTCCATACCACTTTAGTACCATTAGAAATTCATTCCTAGTTAAACTGGATTCAAGCCTAGGTAGTCGTTAATCTCTATTGAATCAAACCTTAGTTCTTATTCGTGTCGTAGTTTAGTTTTACTTTATTTTCAATTCTAGGTTTTTAGTACCCCCTCCCCCCCCCCCCCCCCCCTCAAAACACAAAAATAGTTAAGTTCGTGTCAGAGTCAGTCTAAATAAAGTCTTTAGCGTATTTTATTAGAGTCTCGTGGGTTCGACATCCGGACTTACTTTGCTTTACTAGAGTCGACCGGTTCACTTGCTGGTGAGTAGTTTAGTCGAGTTTAGAGAGTCTAGGTTATTATTTTGAGTCTATATTTAGGTTAATTTCAATTGATTTTTATTGAACTAGTTGTAGCACATCATTCCACAATGCTGCAATGTTATGTGTTTTGTAGACTTGTGTTTTGTTTGTCAAGGGGGGTGAATAATGAAAGAAGGATATGTTGGATAATAGACCTAGGACCCAATCAACACATGGTTAAACATGAAAATATTTTAACTAATTTTATAGATGTTAGAGAGTTTAATATTCATGTAAAAATCCTAATGGGACTAATGCATATAGTAACTATAAAATAGGAAATCTAAAGCTTGTTAATAATGTTGTTCTTCATGATGTCTTTGTGGTTCTTGATAATTATATTAACCTAACTTCTCTTCATAAACTTGCTAAAGAAAATAAATTGTATGTTGGTTTTGATGAACATAAATGTTACATACAGGATTTACAAACAAAGAAAATCTAGATGATTGGTAATCAAGGTGATGGTTTGTATTACTGTGGCAATTCTTATGTGTCTAGCAATGTGTGTTTCTCTAGTAATAATGTTAAGAATATGTGGCATGCTAGGCTAGGACATCCTTCTGGTGAGGCTATAAAATCGTTTAAAACAAAGTTAAAATTGGATTTGTAGATAATTCGGTGCCTTGTGAAGTATGTCATAGAGCAAAACAACATAGGAAATCATTTCCTTTGAGTGATCATAAAATTTCAAGTATAGGAGAGTTAGTTCATTTGGATGTATGGGGTCCATACAAGGTCCAAAGTAGAGAAGGGTATAAGTTCTTTCTTACTATAGTGGATGATTACTCAAGGGCTGTTTAGGTGAGTATGATGAAACATAGGTAATGTTTGAATACCTAAAGGATTTTTATAATATTGTTAAAACACAGTTCAGTAAAGATATTAAAGTTAGAAATGACAATGAAACTGATTTTGTAAATAATCAAATGAATATTTTTTGTAAAGAAAAAGGTATATCTCATTAAACTACTTGTACACATACCACAATAGAATGGAATTGTAAAAAAAGCATACACATTTATTAAATGTTGCTAGGGCTTTATTGTTTCAAAGTAATTTACCTCTTAAGTTTTGGTCTAATTGTGTATTGACTGCTTCTTATTTGATTAATAGGACCCTTCCTCTGTACTAAATGGTAGGACTCCTTTTGAACTAGTGTATGGCTTTGAACCCTTTCTTGATCACTTAAGACTATTTGGATGTTTGTGTTTTTGTTCAGTATTTAATGAATTTGATAAACTCAGCAGTAGGCCTGAAAAATATGTTTTTATAGGATATTTAACTAAGAAGAAAGGTTATAAAGTTTTTATTTTAGATACTACGTCTACATTTTTTTCAGGAGATGTAAAGTTCTTTTAAATTGTGTTTCTTTTAAAAGAAAAAGTATTTTCAAAACAATTGATGATAATTCTCAGTTGAATATAACAAATTTAAACTTTTTTGGCTTATATTAGAACACTAAACATGAATTGTCTAAAGATCCCACTGATGATAGAAGGGGTTCAGGTGTAAATGATTCAGGGTAAACCCTTTTGACCTGCTTCAGTCCTATTCTTAATTCGCTCAAATCTTTAATACCGAATGGGTAATTGTTGCCTTGTTCGTAATTTGCTTGGGTCGCTTCGTTCGAAGATAGAGGAAGAGGAGGCAATAAATGGTGATGGCTGGTGGAAGATTATGACGACCGGGCTTACGGAAGTCTGTTGTTGAAAATGGTGGACTAGCAAAGATCGCTGCTACAGTTGGGAACCTTCTGCAACACCATGCAAACGCCTCTGCAAAACTGAAATGTGTCTGCAACTTCTCCCAAGTCCGCCATCTTCATTTGAAGGTTTAGGTGGTTTCAATTATAAAACCAACCACCACCATTCAACCACCCCCGTCACCTCTGACCTTGGACCTCCGACCACATAACCAACCACCCCCACCATCATGTCTGACCTCCAAACACATAACCAACCACCCCCATCATCCTCACTTAGACACCCAAACTGCACCACCATAACCTCTGTCCGCCAAAACCCACCTCCAAGCCACCATCAGACATATAGAAGTGGAGAGAGAGGGGGTGAAGAAGATGAGTACTGGGCCACCTCTTTTATTATATATATTTTTTAATTGTTCAGTGGTAAAATAGACATTTCACATACACTTAACTGATAAATGTAACTTAGGATAATGATAAGGACCACACGAGTGCAAAATTTACAATCACTGGGTCCAACTCTGTAATTATTAAAACCTTGGGATCAAGTCTGCAATATCTGCAAACCATAGGAACAACGTTTAACTCTTAAAATTATATACTGTAGATAAAAGGCTGGTTTAAACTTGTAAGCCCGCTCGTGTTCAGGCTAGTGCTAGTTTGTTAAACCATTACTATTAACTAACGACATTGATAGGCACAAAATGAGATCTCCTTTTTTATTAATAACCATGAATTATCTTCAGATATATTTGGGCAGCCAAAAAGACAATAGCAGGTTCCATTTTGACTTTTAACTATAAAATCGTTACAGAAATATCTATCAAAATTATTTCAGTTCAAAATTTCCTGTGGTCTGCCTTTATGTTGCGTTTTGGATCCATCATAGAACAAAGTCGATAAAACCAAATACAAACTGACTGAGAATGAAAACGAATTGAACAAAGATTAACAATACATAACTGTTCTATTCGACATACATATATACATAGGGTTTTGAAAGGGATGCGAAGTTTCATAAGACGATTATACCTTATCACATTCGTCGTTTCTTTTGTGCAGCCCTTATCCGACCCATTTGACTATGCCTATGGCCCATACAATGCTAAACAATCCGCGCTTATGTTTATACAGTTAACATCCCATAAACAGACTTAAACAATCGACCAAACATAATAATAAGTTTAATGTTGTGCTAATAAAACGAGCAAAGGAGGGCTGAAGAATTAATCTTCAATACTTTATGTTTAGAGATATATTAAACAAGTATTGTCGTGTGGATTCGACAATCCTCTAATATAGTAATTGTTAAAGTTAATTTCCAACTTAAATGTGGATTCCACGCTCCTTCCTATTTATTAAACATGGAATGGATTCCCCGTATCGATATATCTTTATGCAAGTGCTATCTCACATATCCCTCCATCTTTTTACTATAGTTTATTCTAATGATTCTAGAACTGACGTACTCATATATAGACCAATTAAATAGAGAAAAGTGGTTTTGATGAATACTTAACTTTATTACACATGATTACATGAATAAGTACTCTTTACTTCTTTAGCTCGTAGAAATCCTTTAGTCATTGACCATATTAATTTAAGCATTTACTGATTAATTTTTAGTTTTTTTTTTTTGAAAGGCAACCTTTATTAACAAAATGTGAGCCAATACGTATCCTCTCGATTTTATTGAAAGGCAACCATTCCGACAAACTAATATAATTACAGGAAGATCTATTTTTAGCCCAAATATATTCTCTCGATTTTATTGAATACCAAAACTAATACACAAAATGAAAATTAGTATATTATTGAATATCGTAACTAACACACAAGCAAGTAATAATTTAACAACTACGGCCAATATCGATATTTAAATTAGCACACAAGGATTGACCATATTAACAACTATGGCCAATTGGTATCAGAGCTAAGGTGTGGCTCATACGCGAAGGTTAAGATCAAGAAACGGTTAAGAATGAAATGTGAGCCAAAACCAAAATTTTTCGAGTCGTCTTTCAACAAATCGCCTCCACCAGTAGCACCACCATAGTGCGACTAAGCCACCACTACCAAGCCGCCACACGCATCAACACACACGACTCAAAGTTTTTTACGCACCTCCTTTCGCCGACGCGTGACAACACATGGCAGCCCCTCTCATAACTACTTTTCATGTCTTGGAATACGATTACACATGTCCCTATGTGGTTTGTTTTTCGATTCGGTAAAGTTTTTCGTTCAAAGTAGGTTTGGGTTCGTTCGTTACAAACATAGGAGTTTGAAAACAGATACGAATTCAGGAATGGTGAAAGAATTAACAGGATGTTTTCTACATACCTAAGTTGTAAACCAATGTTCTTAACTTGGGACACTTGGTGTGTGGGAAAACAAACCTCCTAAAAGATTTGTTTGGACAGTTGGTGTGTGGGAAAACAGACCTCCTAAAAGATTTGTTTGGATAGTTGGTGTGTGGGAAAACAAACCTGTGTGTGGGAAAACAAACCTCCTAAGGGAGTGTAACCATGGTAAGTTATAAGAATGGTGAAAAGACAGCGTTTTGTGATGTTTTCTACATACCTAAGTTGTAAACCAATGTTCTTAGCTTGGGACAGTTTGATAATGGAGGATGCAATATTGGAATAGCCAATGGGATATTGAGGCTATATTATAAGAAAGGGAGATTGTTGATGGAGGTTCAAAGAAATTTAAATAGGATGTACAATACTAAGCTTTAGGTGCATTCTCATCCTAACGGCTTTGAAGATGAAAAGAAAGAAAGTCCTAATGTGAAACCAATTATGAAAGTGGGGGAAATTCGGTTTGAAACAATCCTAAAGGATTTTTTTGGAATTCGTGAAAGCATTAGTCAAGAACGAGTTGATGAGAAGAAGCAAGTCGAGAAAAAAAAAATAGCAACTAGCTTTTAAAGTTGAAAATGGAACGAACGATTGTTAATTTGGAGAACCGGTTAAACAATTATGTTACAGACCATTGAAGAGAAGGAATAAAGGCAAGAAGATAAGTTAAACAATTATGTTACAGACCATTGAAGAGAAGGAATAAAGGCAAGAAGATAAGAAGATAAATATTTCAAGATTAAGAGAGAGAGGGGGGGTTGAATACTAATGTTGAAATTAAATAATAGTTAGGTGTTTTTTATTATTATATTTAAACTTTGGTTTATTTATGTTTAGAAAGATTGAGTCATATTTTAGGAATAGATTGTTTTTAGGGGAGAGTGGGGGTAGTCACTAGTGATAGAATTCCATCACTCACAATCATCCAATCAAGTTCCGCCATATAATCAACCGCTATTCTATCACTCACAAACATTTTTTAGTGGCGGTGGTCATCACTAGTGATGAAATTCCATCACTCACAAGCATTTTTTAGTGGCGGTGGTCATCACTATTCAGAAAGGGATGGCGGCGCAGTTTGTTGCTCGTCTACCTGCTATCCTTATGTAATTTGCCCTGATGATTGAAATGAAATAACTAAGATTGTAAAAAAAAAAATTAGACATTAACAATAAAACACTAAATTATAAATTTCATTAAAATTAAAAAATAAATTACATAGCAAAATAAAAAACAACTAAACATTGGAAAAAAAAAAACTTAAATTAAACGGGTGGCATCTCCCAACCCCACTTTTCGCAAATCTTGCACTTTTGTTGAATTACAACCGACTTAAACGGTTCGTCGAGATGGGCGTGCGGCTCACACAAGATTTTTAAATCATTTTGTCTTTCTACCGTTTTCAGGTGTCCCATGTACGCGTGCTCGCGTTCAACTTTTACGGACATAATTTTTTCTTTTCTTTGTTTGGCCTCATTGTATTGCGCCAATTTCGCCTCTTCGATTCTAAAGATCGACTCCGCCACCGCTTCCTTTCCTTTGCTTGACGATTCACCACTTCTCTTGCGGCGTGGTCTTGTAGGTGTATCTTCTTCAACGGGGTCCTCAACGGGTTGATCGGGTTCGTCAAGGGGGTCGTTGTTTAAATTCCTTTGGGGCAAGTTATCCGACGCGGAAGTCGTGTAGTTCCCCGAATCGGATGTCTTTGATCTTTTCGGACCTCCTCTTTTTTGGAGCCGTAGGCCAAACCACGTCGACCAAATCAACCGGGACCCATTTCGGGTGACGACTCGCAACCTCTCATGCCGCCACGTGTGAAAAACTCCTCTTTTTGTAGAGTTGGCAAAACTCTTCGGTGGCTTGTTGCATGATTGTCGTCTCGCTCACTCCACTTTGTGGATTTCGGTTCTACAAAATATATAAAAAGTTATGTATTTAAAAAAAATATGTTTTCTGTTTTTTATAAAAAAAAATAGTGTTTTCTGTTTTTTTTAACAAATACTGTTTCTGTTTTTTA